>CM064487.1:18674412-18709708 GCA_032716605.1 Paralithodes platypus
TCTATGTCGGTCTGGCATTTGTCCTTCTTCCCACCTTTTTTTTGCCACCGGTAAACCTTCCGACACCCCACTCTCGCTCATCCCAACCATACTACCGCGTTCAGCAACCTTGCTGAATGGATGACTAGGTGTGATGTGGGCAAGAAAGTATTGAGGATTTTTGATCACCTCAGTTTCCAATAATTACAGCTTCACGTTTTTTTTTTTTTTTTTTTTTTTTTTTACCGACCTGGGAATATATTGCGTGAAGTGTTACTGCATGGTTGGAGTGGCTGTAGAGACGCATGTAATCTGTAATCAGCCAATTGCCGATATCTGGATTTTGAGTGTTTGGTCGACTTGTATGGTACCCGTCCAGCTAGTAATAGACCACCAACACTAACAAATACGTCGTAAGTGGCCTCTTATTCCATAGGCCCATTTATACTGCTAGGTCAATAGAGGCACATTGTGTAAGAAGAATTGCCCAACATTTTCTTTCCCGCCTGGGAATGGAACCAGTGTCATTTTGGCTGTGAACCAAGTGCGCTAACTAATATGCTACGGACCACTGTGTGTGTGTGTGATAATAATAATAATAATAACCGGTTTATTAAAGAATGGCCCTGTGTGTGTGTGTGTGTGTGTGTGTGTGATTCTGTAAAATAGAACTCAAATTATATACCTGGTAAATTAAATAATGTTTTAGTTATACTCCCATATATTTCCATAGTAGACAGAATTTCATCGAAGTTATATTCCAAAATCATGATACGGTAACGATAATTTTCTATATTCTAATAGTATCTCATAGAAACAGTAAGAACTTTAGCTGTATATTAATACACGTTCTTATCATTAATAATATTACCTGATGCAGATGTTGCAAATAGAACTACTCGTATAACCCAGCACTGCAAGATGATGCAGATTATAACATACCCGTATTATCTAAAGAGTGTTAATTAGATACAACAACACAATTATTTACACCTCATTGTTTTATCAGGAAAATCAGCGTAGATAGAATGTGGGTTTATAACACTGAACATTGCCTTCCGTTTCTGTGTGTGTGTGTGTGTGTGTGTGTGTGTCATTAATCTACAAAAAAGTGTAACGTGAAAATCGATTGATATTAACCTCAGAGAGAGAGAGAGACTTCTAATATGATACAAACAAATAATGATAGCAATATTTTCATATGTAGCGCCCAGCATGTGTGAGTATTGTGTCTGTGTGCCCTGGCTGTGTTAGCGTAGGCGGTGGCGCCTGCCTTAGACACCACGGGTCTCTGCTAGACACGACCACACAGGCTTGGGGGACTGCAAACTAGACAGGTGCCACGTACCTAATATTGTCGCAAAACTTAGTTGGGCTACTGTACAATAGTATTAGCAACCTAATAAATAGTCTATGATTATGCAGCAGCTATGGAAACATCCTATACATAGATTGCAAATACTTTGCCAAATTTAACAGGGCCTTTTTGTTGGTACTCAGTAATAGTTCAGCAAATTTGTTCCTATTTGAAGATACTCTGAAATATCGTTAAATATATTTACGGCGTTCGTCCTCTATATGTGCATGGGTAATTATAATACGACTTCTCCTCACCATCCACTCAGCTGGCGCTAACTGAGCAGTTCCTGCAATTCATCTTTCATTTCTTATACTGTCTATGCGTGCAGCAACCAGGTAATCAAAAACCTGCTTCATGGAACGTTGCTGAGTGGGCAGCTCATGGGGCTTTTGGGGCAGATAGAGAGAGAGAGATACATAGTCTGATTAGTACTTCCTTTTGATAAGGTATACAGTGTGAGGCAGGTTAAGGACCCATGTGATGCTCAATTTAAGCTGAAGCACACTGACTTTATATGATCACACATCCTAAACAAGTATCTCCTTCTTCCACACCTCCCTCTACTCCTACCCCTTATCCCTACTTCCTGCCTGTTTACTTTCCACATACCCCTGCGCTTACTTTGTGAGGTTCCCTGGGCAGTTCATGATGCGTTACGACTGAGGTTTAAATATATCAGGGCTCTTATTCATTGGACTAGTAATGGCATAAATGCTACAACGGAAAGCGCTAGATCCAACCTCTGATGTATTCCCAGTGAACAAAGAACACAAATACTCTCCAGAGTTCTATATGCAATAATAGGTTATCAAACTCTCAATAAATGTGCGTCTACTCTAGGCTTAATGTTATGTGAAAACAGCCTATTACTACCTATAACCGAAGATGCTTGGTTATGGTATGCAAAGTAAGGTGGTAAGAGAAGTTACAGCTTACGTTACTTTAATCAATAAATGTCAGGCACTCCTGCATGAAAGAAAGTGCACTAAAGTCCTTCAACACCAACAAGGAATCTTCTTTAAATGTTAGATGCTATCAAGATGCTCGAATCGGAAATGGAACCCCAAAAGGCAGGCAGCGGAACAATGCTCGTGCAGGCTATGCACACACAAAAGCAGGAGATATAATGCAGTCGGAGCCAAGAATATCCTAAACGCCACAACAATAATAATAATTGCCACGACAATGAAGTATTCTATCACAAAAAGAGCCTAAGTCGTTTGTGTCTCAATACATCAAACTAGGCTGTGAAATGCTTGTGTAATCATAAACGGGTATGCATAAAGAATAATTGGTTTAATATACTTAATGTCTACTGTAACTGATAAAGTCTAGCTAGAGTCAATGATACGATATACTGGTGCGCATGACATGACGCATAGCCTAGTGCAAATCTCAAGTCTGTGCATCAAATATTACATTATAAGGAAGGGTAGCTCTCTTGAGAAACCTTAATACCGAAGTATTAAGCGTTCTCCTGGCGTACCTTAAAGACAACAACGAGCTTAGAACAGTGCAGAATGGTGTAGGCAAAAAGCCCTCATTCATGCATGCTCTACTCAATGGCACACAGACTAGAATTTACCCAATCAACTCCAGTTCTCAGGTATGTCGTGCAGCTTTTAACTAAAGCCAACACCCATCGGAAACAATACCTTATAGTATCAGACTCCTAGTCTAGCATTACCTAATCCAGCAGAACACTAATAAGTATAGGAAGCAGTACTGAACAATATGAATGCCAACCAATGCTTTGTGATCAACTTATCTTAACAACTAAACATACATGGGTTATATCAGACCTTAACGCACAATACAACTGGCCAGCATGAAGCTGATTACGCAGAGTTAACCAGAGGGGATATAATATGAATAAAGGTGGTGAAAGGTATGGAAAATGAGAGAGATAGGCAGAGGAAAAGGTTCTCAGGTGCAGGGAGGGAGACAGGTATCAAAGGGATAAGAGGGATGCGTTCTAGAAACCAGATCTGAGGGAGAAAGTGGCGAGAGGGCTGTATATACTAGCACTAGCTCGAGCCGCGTGGGAAAAAAGCGGTAACAAGTCCTCCAACCAATACTAAAGAAGCCAGCCAAACATGACCGTGACAAAGCATGGTAAAAAAACTCCTCAACGAATCCCCACGAGGCCAGCCAGCTATGACGTCATCGAGTATAGCAAAACACTATGCGCCTCCTCTCACTCTGTTCTACTCTCTCTCTCTCTCTCTCTCTCAATTCCTATCATTACTACTTAATGATAAAACATATACTTTGCAATTAAATATATAAAACCTTGACATGGGCGAAAACAAAGAGCCTTTCTGGACTGCCCATGACACGAGCTTTCATATGAAATAAAGCACACAATAATACATCAACTGTAGCCACATCCACTGCCCTGGCGATCCTAGCGAGTCACTGTAGGACAAGCCATGCGGTTCTAACGGAGTGGTTAACTTCACACTCCCCCCCAAGATTTTTCTAAGCGGCCCAAGGCTCACAAAATCTGATTGTTAGAATCCATGCTAGATCTCTACTTCCCATCACCCAGCGGCAGTAAAATATCAGGCACAGTTCTTCAACAAAACATTTTACAAAATTATAACCCTCCCCAACACAATAGGTTAAATCATATGTAGTTATGCTCCTCAAGAGCGAGCTTCTCTAGCCCAGCATTCTGAGAGGAGTGCAACTCAGAATTACTGCTATAATATACTGAAAAAATTCAACTATCAAAGAAAGAGTTTTTATTTGATTTTTTATGTTTTTTAATTTGTTTATTTCGGCTGCACTATAGGGGCAAGCCTAGTCTTTTCTTCTATACCAAACGCTCAACTCCTGCTTTACGACCCAATACGCTGGGCTACAACCGCGAGCCAACAAGCACCAAGCGCAAAATACTATTCAAACTAAAGCAGGAGGCTACCCGTGTGTCAATCTACCCAGGATCATATACCCTTGAAAGACAATCTGCAACCACGTTGTCACAACCGGCAATATGGCATATGTCCAGGTTATATACCAATAACCTTAGTGACCACCTGGTCAGCCTCATATTCCGATTGTGAAACTGGTCCAAGAACTTGAGAGGGTGATGATCTGGGTAAACTACAACGACCGGACCATAGGCTGGAACATAGACCTCGAAATGCCCCGGTGCAAGCACAACTGCCAGCAGCTCCTTCTCGGCAACAGAGCAGCTCCCCTGGGCTGAATTGAACTTCTCCGAGCAGAAACTAACAGGATGCTCCAGCCCATCATCGTCCTTCTTCATAAGGACGGCACCAGCCCCCACACCACTAGCATCCGTTGCTAGTTGGAAAGGTAGGCTAAAGTCAGGGGCCCTGAGGAGCGGGTGAGTGCACAACAGGTGTTTTACTACTCGAAACGCCTTCTCACACTCAGGCGCCCATTTGACTTTCTTATCCTTCCAGTTATCCTCCACCTGATCTTGACTGTCCCGTTCTCCTTCTCCACCTTGACTGCTAAACGTCATCACAGGCACAGTGAGAGGCTCAGGGGGGTGCCTCACACACTCCTTCATGAGATCAACGTGACATAACTGATTGCGCTTACGTCTGTCTGGAGCGGCCACCAAGCAATCCAGGTCCGATAGCCTCTCAACCACCCTATAAGGACCAGTGTACTTCGCGGATAAGGGATGACCTACAAGGGGCGGTAGAATCAACACCTCCTGACCCACGTGAAACTCCCTGAGTTTAACCTTGAGGTCGTACCTGTCCTTCATGAGGGCCTGAGAGCTAGTCAAATTACGGCCAGCCAACTCCAGACTGCGCAACATCCGTTCTCGACTGTCGAGGACATGACTGTCGAGGACATACTTGAGCATAGAACAAGGTTTTTCTGCGCCCTCCCATATTTCTTCAACCATATGGAGAGGCCCTCTGACACGGTGTCCAAAGACGAGCTCATTAGGGCTGAATCCCAAACTTTCCCCAGGTACCTCCTGTGCAGCAAACAAAACATATGGCAGGCCAAGATCCCAACCTTTCCCACTCTCAAAGCAACAATAACAAAGCACAGATTTCAAGGCTGAGTGTCATCGCTCTAACACACCCTGGCTCTCTGGATGATACGCAGATGACACAACCGTAACAATCCCATGCTGCGGCACTGCTTGAACTAAGAGGCCAGAAGTGAAGTTGGATCCTTGGTCTGACTGAATTACCTGCGGGTAACCATACCGGGAAAAAATACACTAGCAAGTTTCGGACCACCGTCTTCGCTGACCCATTTCTCATAGGGTACGCATCAGGGTACCTTGTTGCTACCTCCATGATGGTCAGGGGATACTTGGAAAAATCTCCCGACTGTGCATCACTGTCCTCCTTCAACTCGACAGCACCGGTACCACATTCAAGAACCTCCGGGTCTTCTAAGTGCAATTTACGAATGTCCGAAGGAGCAAGCTTATCTAAGTGTTTGCGAAACAACTCATGCCCCCCTCCTACACTGAATTTAGCCTCCCGTTGCTCTCTCTCTGTGTATCGTTGCTGTCTCTTCGTCTTTTTAAGCCCATCCTCTGCCTTCTTACTAACAGTTAATGGGTCTTCTCCAGACTCGAAAATCGGTCCTAATAATGAGTCCCCGAGAATGTCCGTTGATACTAATCTCTCAACCGCATCAACTTTCAACCCCTTCTCGATACCTTTCCTCCGCTTGTCTAAAGACTGTTCGCCAGAATGTGACTCCCTGGATGCAAGAGATCTGGTGGCAACACACGCCATAGGTTGCACCGGACACTTCTCAACCCACTCCTGCTCCTCCCTACTCACGTCAGCTGGCTTCTCGACAACGACTAAGGGTGGAGCCTCAGAAGTAGGCCCCGCAAAGTCGTTGCCAAGAAGGAGGTCGACGCCCCCAACAGGTAACTTCTCCACAATTCCTACATCCAGGTCACGAGTCACACCATCAACTTCCATCTTCATTCTTACAAGCGGGTATGACCTTGTTGCATTAACTCCCTGAACCACAACCACCCGCCCCGTATTTACAGGTTTACCAGTGAAATTCCTCAACAGTGTTTGCGATGCCCCAGTGTCACGCAAAATTCTCACCTCATGTCTTCTACCCCCCCACTCCACACAACTGAGTCCCCTGTGGTCACTAAAGGCATCACGGACAGGGAATAAGCCTTCCGGATCCTTCTGCACTGGCAGTGTATTTACCTCGGAAGAATTGCCTCTAACAAACTCCGATGTCCTCTTGAACACTCCAATGCCGTGAGCAAAAGACACGGCTGCCGGAGGAGGTCGACTGTGATGTAAAAAAAAACTGACTCTTCTCATACGGCGTGGTGTTAGGTTTGGATTCAGTTTTAGTTTCATTGCTCTTTTGTTTAAGTTTGTCATTGCTACGGGGAGGGGGAGGATAACGGTCCCTACCACTTGCATCGTACTTCTGTGAGGACCCGCAATCCCGAATCAACGACAGCCGTCGTTCAGCCATTTATGCTGCTTCGACTAGAGTTCTTGGGTTTTTCTCCTTCAAGTTCAAAGTTAGACCATCGCCCGTGCTCTTAAAGAACTGTGTGACGCCTCCCGGCGCTGGCAGAATGGTTGCGTGGGGCATTGCAGCTCGCTAGCGCTCGCCAGGATGGGGGGATGGGCTACAGTTGTCCTAGAATGATCTGCTTTCTTTTATTAGTGTCGTGTTGCCACAGACAGTCTAGAAGTGATCTTTGTTTTGGTCTGTGACCGCGCCTTATATTTTATATTCGCTATAATATAAATGTTGCTTGTGTGGGAAGCGAGCGAGAGCGGGTGAGGGAGTACACCTGGCAGCGGGGGGTGGGCTGTGACGCGGCTCGCTGGAGCGCTGACGGCGTTGGCGGCCGGGTGGTCAACTAGTCCCTTCCCGTCGCGGCCTCATGGTTTTTTACCAAGCTCAGAGCTGGCCTGACACGCGTATCGTCTACATCCTTTACAATTCTGTCCCCCCATACTCGCCACTTTGCATACTATTTCTCTCTCTCGACTTCTCCTTTCTCATTCTCTAATCTTTATTAATCTCAACATCCCTTCTGGTTTCAGCATAGACGTTCACCGTCGGCCAGTCGTATTGTACGCGAAGCTCTCAGATATTTCTATGTATTAGGCTTTAATGAGGTTTGGAGAGACGGACTTTTCCGTGTGTGTCCTCTCTCGGGAAGGTTGTAGACCGGTATATGTCTCCCTGGCAGGGTGTTGAGTGATTCTGCTTAGTTATTTAAAGCTAGACTAGGGGTAAGGTTAGTGTGTCGTTGTCTCCGATATGTGCAGTGTTAGCTAAGCCCTGCACGACATCGACAGGTACTGTGGGAGCCTAGGTTGTCTTCGGGTGGGTTTACTTTGCGAGCACAGCACTGTGGTGTGAGAGGGCCATAGCCTATCCCTCACAACATAGTGCTGCCTCTTTGTGTTGACTTCTGAGGGATCGCCAGGATAGAACTAGGTACTAGAGACCTAGATTTATCAAGAGAGCATCCCCGTCATATAACGTAATCTTCATTATACCACCTTCGGACAACGTTAGGCTACGAGCCGCATGCTCGCCCATTGTTGCCCTGCCTTGATACCCCAGCTAGACTTTATTAACCGAGCAGACACTGGTTAGAGATAAGCCCCCATTATTATAAGTATGCCACATTATTATTCACTGCACTTTTGAGCCGAGGTTGTTGTTGAGTTGCACAACCCTAGTAGGCTGTTGCGTTGTGTCATGAAGCATTTCTTTAGTTGTCGAGCATTACTACCTTTGCGCAGTCTTTATTATTCGCCTGCCTATTATTACTATATGTCCTAGTATTTATTGTGACCCGTATTCTGCATTATAATTGTTCAAGATTCTTTACGAACATCTTCCCAGCATCAGACTTATTTCAGAAGTTTCCAGTTGATGTTGCAGGACTAGCATTGCACTTTCTTTAATACAGGAGTGCCAGTTATTTGACTATCTACCGTAACGTTAAATAATCACGTTACTTATCTTTTCTTTGTGTAACCTAAACGAGTAATCTTTTACTGTTTGAGAATAGGCTGTTTCATCGAGCGTCAGCCTAGTGTGTGTGCACCAGTTACCGAGTCATAGGATACCTCGTGGTCCAGGCACGACTCAGGGCGGTAATGGTGTTTTGTTTTCCAGTGTTTAAGGCAGGGGTTGGATCTAGTGTTACCGTTGTTGCATTTTGCCATTATCTAGTCCAATGTTGAAGAGCCCTGTGTCTTTGAGAACCTGGATCGTAACAAATGGCTACCTAGCTCAGGATCTTGTGAACTAAGAGATAATTGCAGGATTGTTGTGGTCATTTGTTTTATTGAGGAATATAGTGGGCACGTTATTTTTTTTTGGCAAAGTAGTATAGCACTTGAGAGTCTTCAGACATTTTTGGCAAGTGAATAGTGCTACATAAGAGTTTGGGGTACTTCTTTTCTGAATATTGTGGTGAGAATTTTTTGAGAGCATCATGTCTTATACCGGATCAGAGGAGAATGGAGACACAGTACGTAATGTCGAAACTGAGGAACAGCAGCATGATGAAAGGGTTAATCGGGTGAACTGTGAGGAGGATGCTAGGATATTTTTGCAATGGCCTGTTACTGCCGAGCGGTTGGAGGGTATGGATCGGTACGGTCTTCAATGCCTGGCCACAGCTATCGGTCATGCGGTTACTAGCAGCATGACCAGGGATAACTTGATAACATATGTACTGGGCAGGGTGACTGGTGAGCGAGATGGGTTGAGTGCTCAGAGCCCTTCGGCCATGCTTCCCCTACACTCGACTCCCAGCCATCCCAGTAGTTTGCCGACCCCGGGTACGCTTCCACAGGTGGGTGGTGACTGGCAGGGTGGGTTGCCCCTGGGGGGACCACCGGTAATTTCAAACATTGTAGCACCTTCACCTCCTCAAGGGTTGACTCCAGAATTGTTGCTTCAGCTCGAATTAGCTAAGCTTCAGCAGCAAATAGAATTAGCCAAGATAGAAGAGAGAAAAAGTCACCAGCACATAGAGCTAGCCAAAATCCAAGCTGATTTAGAGTCGACTAGGTACTGTGCCGACATGGATGTAGAGAAGTCGCGAGTAGAGGCAACGGGACAGCGATTTGGGGCTGGTAACCGTGTTCATGAGCAGTCTCTCTCGCACTTATTGAAACTGGTTCCGGTGTTTGATGAGAGTGGTGTAACAGAATTTTTTACACGCTTTGAGAAGAAGTGCCAGGAACACCAGTGGCCAGAGAATAAATGGGCACTTGTATCCTCTAGATTAATAGGCAAGGGTCTTAAAGTCTACGATGCGTTGACCTATAGAGTCTTGTATTATCTATGAGGAACTCAAGGAGGCTGTCCTGAGAGCATACGAACTACAACCGGAGACGTACAGGTTGAAGTTCCGGGGTGTTACCAAGGGTCGGGAGAGCACCTTTTTAGAGCATGCCCGGGAGCTGTCTGATGCTTTTGGGAATTGGCTGAGGTCGGAGAAAGCTACTACGTTTGACGACATTAAACAGTTGATGCTTTTAGAGCAGTTTTTCAAATGCACGGGCGGCGACCTGACGTTAAACCTTAAAGAAAAGCAACCAAAAACTCTACAGGAGGCAGCTGATATGGCTGACCTCCGGCTATCACTAATTCGTGGGTGCGGGTCTGCCCAGCGTAGTGAGGCAGGTAACAAGGGGCGTGACGCCCCCCCCCCCCCCCCCGAGTTAGTGATATACCTTATGCAAACAAGTACAAGAGCCATGATACCAAGACTGACCACAAGACTAGCACCGTCCCATTTAAGAAGGGGCCGGGCCCTTCCCAGTACCAAGGGAAGACCAAAGGGGAGTTGGAGTGTTATCATTGTCATGAAAAGGGGCACTTTGCAAGAGTCTGTCCTAGCAAACCACCTACAGCAGCTGTGTCTTTGGCCTGCAACATTGGTGTGTCTCCGAAGTCATCTGAGTTTGCCCGGGGCAGTTCGTCAGAGGCTGAGGCACAGCCAATGCAGAAGCACCTGGGAGGCTCGAACCCTGCTCAGGATGTGTTTTGCGACCATAGAGGGCGGGGTTGCGTGATGTGGGCGGGGCGCAAGCATGGAGTAGAGGTCTTGCGTGATATAGGTGCTTCCCAGACTCTGATGAAAAACTTGACTGGCTACCCTATAAACGCGGCTCGGGTGGTGGTGGTGCAGGGTATTAATGCAACTCGGTCATACCCGCTGGTGCGGTTGGAGTTGGAGGTGGATGGTGTGGCACGTGAATTGGATGTCGGGATTGTGGAGAAACTGCCAGTGGAGGGCGTCGACCTTCTTCTCGGCAACGACTTTGCAATGCCCGCTTCTGAGGTTCTACCCTTAGTCGTTGCCGAGAGGCCGGCCGACGTGAGTAGGGAAGAGCAAGAGTGGGTCGAGCGGTGCCAGACACAACCCATGGCGTGTGTTGTCACCCGAGCTCGGGCAGCTAAAGTGTCACAGCCTAGTCCTCCGTCTTCAGACCAGCGGAGGAATGATCAACAGGAGGGGGCTAAAGCTGGAGTTGGTTTTAAGAGTTTTGACTCGGCGGCTCTCCTGGGTGATTCAGTATTAGCACCATTACTTAATTCTGGAGTAGCCCCTGGGCCTGTCATCGAGAGTGACGAGGCTGGGCATGACGAGTCTCCACGACAGCAACGTTATGTACATCGAGAGAGACAGAGGGAGCAGCCCAGTATCGGGGAAGGTCATGCATTGCTCCGGGAGCAGTTAGATCGCTTGGCACCCTCAGATATACGTCGGTTGCAACTAGAGGACCCTGAGCTCCAAACGTGTGCTAATGGAGCTGTAGAGCTCGACGAGGACGGCGATGCACAGCCAGGAGATTTTTTTTATTTAGAAGGCATCCTCTATAGGCGTTTCCAAGACCCTAAACGTAGTTGGCAAGAGGGGTCCGGAGTTGTGGACCAGTTGGTGGTGCCACGGGAGTGCAGGGATAGCCTACTGAGGTTGGCGCGTGACATACCACTGGCAGGACATCTAGGGGTGAGAAAAACGGTGGCGGCTTTAGAAAAATTGTTTTGGTGGCCGGGGTTGAAGGGGCAGGTGGTAACCTGGATAGCAAGGTGTCATACGTGCCAGAGGGTTGGAAAACCTAACCAAACAATTCCGAGAGCCCCGTTGCACCCCATTCCTGTCAGTGGACCGCCCTTCAGTAAGGTTATCATTGATATGGTCGGACCCCTACCCCCTACTAGTGCCGGTAATAAATTTCTAGTAACTATCATGGATGTGGCCACTCGTTATCCTGATGCATATCCAATGAGATATGGCACGGCAAAAACTGTTGTCCGGAACCTGCTCTTGTATTGCTCGCGGTATGGTTACCCGCAAGAGGTGCAATCGGACCAAGGTTCTAGTGTTACATCTAATTTGTTCAAACAAACTATGATTCAGCATGGCATCAGCACTGTCGTCTCTTCTGCGTATCACCCGGAGAGTCAAGGGGTGTTGGAGAGGTGGCACGCCACGCTGAAAAGCATGCTTCGATGTTATTGCGCAGAGAACGGAAAGGATTGGGACCTTGGTCTGCCGTATGTTTTGTTCGCGGCAAGAGAAGTACCTGGAGAGAGTCTCGGTTTCAGTCCGAATGAGCTTGTTTTCGGGCATCAGGTGAGGGGTCCTCTCCACATGGTGAAGGAGATGTGGGAGGGCACTAGGCATGTTGTTCTGCGAGATGAGTTGCGGCCTCTTGTTCCTGAGCGACGGGAGGAGTTGTTCGCTAGGCTGTGGCAGTCTGTCTGCATGTTTGTTGCTTCTCCAGGCCTGATGTGCGGGGTAGAATCCGACACGGAGGCTGGAGACGGTGCAGGGCTCGAGTTGGTTCCCTACCGTGTGAATCCTGCTCGACAGCCTGTGGTGAAGGCGGAGCTGGACAGCGTGTGGAGAGGGGGTCTGAGGGATGAGGAATGTTGTGAGTGGTCGTTGCCAGTGGCTTTGCAACCTGAGTTTGGTGGCAGAGTCCGTGTGTGTGTTGATTGCAAGAGTGTGGAAGCATTATCCCTGACAGACGCCTATCCATTACCCAGAGTTGACGACACCATAGACCGCTTCGGGGCTGCCTCGCTCATCACGAAGGTAGAACTAGTGAAGGGTTATTGGCAGGCCCTGTTGCCGGGAAGAGCGAAGAGAAGTGCCAGTTTTGCGATGAGCTGGGCAGTTTGTCAGTGCCAGGTGTTGTTGTGCTGCCGGAACACAAGTTGGATTTATGGCATGCTGGGGGCACTGATAATGTTTTGGCTTTGTTTGCAGGAGAACCCTCGCTGTTCAGTCAGTGTCTGTCGCGGGTGGAGGATCCGGGGTAGGCTACCACAGTATGTTGGTATAGCCTCCTGTCTTGGCTCGCGGTGTATTTTTGCGCTGGTGCTTGTTGGCTCGCGTGTGTAGCATCAGCGTAGGGTCGCAGGGCAGGAGTTGTTGGCTTTGATTAGACGAAAATTAGGCTACATCTATAGTAGCCGCCAAAAACAATATTAAAATAAAATATGAAAAAATTAAATAAAAACTCTTTCTTTTTAATAATTAATTTTAAGATAATATTGTAGCTGAGTACTGAGTGCAGATGATTTTCTCTCAGTAGGCTGTGCTTCTTAAAGCTCGCTCTCGGAGCACAATGTTATGAATTAATGTATTATGTTTGGGAAGGGTGATAAGATGTTTTATATATAAAATGTTGTTGTATTTTTTTTTGGAGACTGAGCTTGCATTCCATGAGTGGCAGAGTGGTTAGGAGTGGCAGATTCTAGCGACATTCTGCCTGTTCAGATATGGGCTCATGGTTGAGTGTCCCATATCTTGGGGGGGGTGTGACGCCTCCCGGCGCTGGCAGAATGGTTGCGTGGGGCATTACAGCTCGCTAGCGCTCGCCAGGATGGGGGGATGGGCTACAGTTGTCCTAGAATGATCTGCTTTCTTTTATTAGTGTCGTGTTGCCACAGACAGTCTAGAAGTGATCTTTGTTTTGGTCTGTGACCGCGCCTTACTAGTCCCTTCCCGTCGCGGCCTCATGGTTTTTTACCAAACTCAGAGCTGGCCTGACACGCGTATCGTCTACATCCTTTGCAATTTTGTCCCCCATACTCGCCACTTTGCATACTATTTCTCTCTCTCGACTTCTCCTTTCTCATTCTCTAATCTTTATTAAACTCAACATCCCTTCTGGTTTCAGCATAGACGTTCACCGTCGGCCAGTCGTATTGTACGCGAAGCTCTCAGATATTTCTATGTATTAGGCTTTAATGAGGTTTGGAGAGACGGACTTTTCCGTGTGTGTCCTCTCTCGGGAAGGTTGTAGACCGGTATATGTCTCCCTGGCAGGGTGTTGAGTGATTCTGCTTAGTTATTTAAAGCTAGACTAGGGGTAAGGTTACTGTGTCGTTGTCACCGATGTGTGCAGTGTTAGCTAAGCCCTGCACGACATCGACAGGTACTGTGGGAGCCTAGGTTGTCTTCGGGTGGGTTTACTTTGCGAGCACAGCACTGTGGTGTGAGAGGGCCATAGCCTATCCCTCACAACATAGTGCTGCCTCTTTGTGTTGACTTCTGAGGGATCGCCAGGATAGAACTAGGTACTAGAGACCTAGATTTATCAAGAGAGCATCCCCGTCATATAACGTAATCTTCATTATACCACCTTCGGACAACGTTAGGCTACGAGCCGCATGCTCGCCCATTGTTGCCCTGCCTTGATACCCCAGCTAGACTTTATTAACCGAGCAGACACTGGTTAGAGATAAGCCCCCATTATTATATGTATGCCACATTATTATTCACTGCACTTTTGAGCCGAGGTTGTTGTTGAGTTGCACAACCCTAGTAGGCTGTTACGTTGTGTCATGAAGCATTTCTTTAGTTGTCGAGCATTACTACCTTTGCGGAGTCTTTATTATTCGCCTGCCTATTATTACTATATGTCCTAGTATTTATTGTGACCCGTATTCTGCATTATAATTGTTCAAGATTCTTTACGAACATCTTCCCAGCATCAGACTTATTTCAGAAGTTTCCAGTTGATGTTGCAGGACTAGCATTGCACTTTCTTTAATACAGGAGTGCCAGTTATTTGAGTATCTACCGTAACGTTAAATAATCACGTTACTTATCTTTTCTTTGTGTAACCTAAACGAGTAATCTTTTACTGTTTGAGAATAGGCTGTTTCATCGAGTGTCAGCCTAGTGTGTGTGCACCAGTTACCGAGTCATAGGATACCTCGTGCTCCAGGCACGACTCAGGGCGGTAATGGTGTTTTATTTTCCAGTGTTTAAGGCAGGGGTTGGATCTAGTGTTACCGTTGTTGCATTTTGCCATTATCTAGTCCAATGTTGAAGAGCCCTGTGTCTTTGAGAACCTGGATCGTAACAACTGCTCCAACATCATCAACTGCTTAACTCCATCAAACGTTGTTACCTTCTCAGATCGGAGCCAGTTCCCCATAGCATCGGACAAGTCCCGGGCGTGTTCCAAAAAGGTGCTATCTCTTCCCTTGGTTACACCCCGGAACTTCAAACGGTACGTTTCTGGTTGCAGTTCGTAAGCCCTCAGGACAGCCTCCTTGAGATCCTCATACACAATACATGACTCCAAAGGTAATGCATCGTAGGCTTTAAGACCCTTGCCTATAAATCTAGAGGATACAAGTGCTGTCCATTTATTCTCTGGCCACTGGTGTTCCTGGCACTTCTTCTCAAAGCGTGCGAAAAATTCTGTTACCCTACTCTCATCAAACACCGGAACCAGTTTCAATAAGTGCGAGAGATATTGATCAGGAGCACGGTTACCAGCCCCAAGTCGCTGTCCCGTTGTCTCTACTCGCGACTTCTCTACGTCCCTGTCGGCACAGTACCTAGTCGACTCGGCTTGGATTTTTGCTAGCTCTATTTGCTGCTCACCTGCCCTTTGTTGCTGTTGAATCTGAAGCTCAGATACCCTTCGTTGCTCCTCAGATACCCTTCGTTGCTCCTCAGATACCCTGATAGCCTTTCTCTCTTCGATCTTAGCTAATTCGAGCCGAAACAATAATTCTGGAGATAACCCTTGAGGAGGTGAAGGTGCTACAATGTTTGAAATTACCGGTGGTCCCCCCAGGGGCAACCCACCCTGCCAGTCACCACCCAACTGTGGAAGCGTACTTGGGGTCGGCAAACTACTGGGATGGCTGGGAGTCGAGTGTAGGGGAAGCATGGCCGAAGGGCTCTGAGCACTCAACCCATCTCGCTCACCAGTCACCCTGCCCAGTACACACGTTATCAAGTTATCCCTGGTCATGCTGCTAGTACCCGCATGACCGATAGCTGTGGCCAGGCATTGAAGACCGTACCGATCATACCCTCCAACCGCTCGGCAGTAACAGGCCATTGCAAAAATATCCTAGCATCCTCCTCACAGTTCACCTGATTAACCCTTTCATCATACTGCTGTTCCTCAGTTTCGACATTACGTACTGTGTCTTATTCTCCTCTGATCCGGTATAAGACATGATGCTCACAAAAATTTCCCACCTCAATATTCAGAAAAGAAGTACCCCAAACTCTTATACCTCAATATACACACAAAAGTTCTCGGAAATACTCAAGGGCTATACTATGTTGCCAAAAAAAAAAAATTCTTGCTGATCCCCGCAAAATATTCCCCAAAGCAACAAATGTTCCCTGCTAATAAATGTAGGTTCACCAAATCCTAGGTAAGGTCGCCATTTGTTACGACTGAGGTTTAAATATATCGGGGCTCTTATTCATTGGACTAGTAATGGCATAAATGCTACAACGGAAAGCGCTAGATCCAACCTCTGATGTATATTCCCAGTGAACAAAGAACACAAATACTCTCCAGAGTTCTATATGCAATAATAGGTTATCAAACTCTCAATAAATGTGCGTCTACTCTAGGCTTAATGTTATGTGAAAACAGCCTATTACTACCTATAACCGAAGGTGCTTGGTTATGGTATGCAAAGTAAGGTGGTAAGAGAAGTTACAGCTTACGTTACTTTAATCAATAAATGTCAGGCACTCCTGCATGAAAGAAAGTGCACTAAAGTCCTTCAACACCAACAAGGAATCTTCTTTAAATGTTGGATGCTACCAAGATGCTCGAATCGGAAATGGAACCCCAAAAGGCAGGCAGCAGAACAATGCTCGTGCAGGCTATGCACACAAAAAAGCAGGAGATATAATGCAGTTGGAGCCAAGAATATCCTAAACGCCACAACAATAATAATAATCGCCACGACAATGCAGTATTCCTATCAACAAAAAGAGCCTAAGTCGTTTGTGTCTCAATACATCAAACTAGGCTGCGAAATGCTAGTGTAATCGTAAACGGGTATGCATAAAAAGAGTAATTGGTTTAATATACTTAATGTCTACTGTGACTGATAAAGTCTAGCTAGAGTCAATGATACGAGATACTGGTGCGCATGGCATGCCGCATAGCTTAGTGCAAATCTCAAGTCTGTGCATCAAATATTACGTTATAGGGAAGGGTAGCTCTCTTGAGAAACCTTAATACCGAAGTATTAAGCGTTCTCCTGGCGTACCTCAAAGACAAACAACGAGCTTAGAACAGTGCAGAATGGTATAGGCAAAAAGCCCTCATTCGTGCATGCTCTACTCTCAATGGCACACAGACTAGAATTTACCTAATCAACTCCAGTTCTCAGGTATGTCGTGCAGCTTTTAACTAAAGCCAGCACCCATCGGAAACAATACCTTATAGTATCAGACTCCTAGTCTAGCATTATCTAATCCAGCAGAACACTAATAATTATAGGAAGCAGTACTGAACAATATGAATGCCAACCAATGCTTCGTGATCAACTTATCTTAACAACTAAACATACATGGGTTATATCAGACCTTAACGCACAATACAACTGGCCAGCATGAAGCTGATTATGCAGAGTTAACCAGAGGGGATATAATATGAATAAAAGGTGGTGAAAGGTATGGAAAATGAGAGAGATAGGCAGAGGAAAAGGTTCTCAGGTGCAGGGAGGGAGACAGGTATCAAAGGGATAAGAGGGATGCGTTCTAGAAACCAGATCTGAGGGAGAAAGTGGCGAGAGGGCTGTATATAATACTAGCACTAGCTCGAGCCGCGTGGGAAAAAAGCGGTAACAAGTCCTCCAACCAATACTAAAGAAGCCAGCCAAACATGACCGTGACAAAGCATGGTAAAAAAACTCCCTCAACGAATCCCCACGAGGCCAGCCAGCTATGACGTCATCGAGTATAGCAAAACACTATGCGCCTCCTCTCACTCTGTTCTACTCTCTCTCTCTCTCTCTCTCTCAATTCCTATCATTACTACTTAATGATAAAACATATACTTTGCAATTAAATATATAAAACCTTGACATGGGTGAAAACAAAGAGCTTTTCTGGACTGTCCATGACACGAGCTTTCATATGAAATAAAGCACACAATAATACATCAACTGTAGCCACATCCACTGCCCTGGCGATCCTAGCGAGTCACTGTAGGACAAGCCATGCGGTTCTAACGGACTGGTTAACGTCACACCCCCCCCAAGATTTTTCTCAGAGGCCCAAGGCTCACAAAAATCTGATTGTTAGAATTCATTCTATATCTCTACTTCCCATCACCCAGCGGCAGTAAAATATCAGGCACAGTTCTTCAACAAAACATTTTACAAAATTATATCCCTCCCCAACACAATAGGTTAAATCATATGTAGTTATGCTCCTCAAGAGCAAGCTTCTCTAGCCCAGCATTCTGAGAGGAGTGCAACTCAGAATTACTGCTATAATATACTGACAAAATTCAACTATCAAAGAAAGAGTTTTTTATTTGATTTTTATGTTTTAATTTGTTTATTTCGGCTGCACTAGAGGGGCAAGCCTAGTTTTTTCTTCTATACCAAACGCTCAACTCCTGCTTTACGACCCAATACGCTGGGCTACAACCGCGAGCCAACAAGCACCAAGCGCAAAATACTATTCAAACTAAAGCAGGAGGCTACCCGTGTGTCAATCTACCCAGGATCATATACCCTTGAAAGACAATCTGCAACCACGTTGTCACAACCGGCAATATGGCGTATGTCCAGGTTATATACCAATAACCTTAGTGACCACCTGGTCAGCCTCATATTCCGATTGCGAAACTGCTCCAAGAACTTGAGAGGGTGATGATCTGGGTAAACTACAACGACCGGACCATAGGCTGGAACATAGACCTCGAAATGCCCCGGTGCAAGCACAACTGCCAGCAGCTCCTTCTCGGCAACAGAGCAGCTCCCCTGGGCTGAATTGAACTTCTCCGAGCAGAAACTAACAGGATGCTCCAGCCCATCATCGTCCTTCTTCATAAGGACGGCACCAGCCCCCACACCACTAGCATCCATTGCTAGTTGGAAAGGTAGGCTAAAGTCAGGGGCCCTGAGGATCGGGCGAGTGCACAACAGGTGTTTTACTACTCGAAATGCCTTCTCACACTCAGGCGCCCATTTGACTTTCTTATCCTTCCAGTTATCCTCCACCTGATCTTGACTGTCCCGTTCTCCTTCTCCACCTTGACTGCTAAACGTCATCACAGGCACAGTGAGAGGCTCAGGGGGGTGCCTCACACACTCCTTCATGAGATCAACGTGACATAACTGATTGCGCTTACGTCTGTCTGGAGCGGCCACCAAGCAATCCAGGTCCGATAGCCTCTCAACCACCCTATAAGGACCAGTGTACTTCGCGGATAAGGGATGACCTACAAGGGGCGGTAGAATCAACACCTCCTGACCCACGTGAAACTCCCTGAGTTTAACCTTGAGGTCGTACCTGTCCTTCATGAGGGCCTGAGAGCTAGTCAAATTACGGCCAGCCAACTCCAGACTGCGCAACATCCGTTCTCGACTGTCGAGGACATACTTGAGCATAGAACAAGGTTTTTCTGCGCCCTCCCATATTTCTTCAACCATATGGAGAGGCCCTCTGACACGGTGTCCAAAGACCAGCTCATTAGGGCTGAATCCCAAACTTTCCCCAGGTACCTCCCGTGCAGCAAACAAAACATATGGCAGGCCAAGATCCCAACCTTTCCCACTCTCAAAGCAACAATAACGAAGCACAGATTTCAAGGCTGAGTGCCATCGCTCTAACACACCCTGGCTCTCTGGATGATACGCAGATGACACAACCGTAACAATCCCATGCTGCGGCACTGCTTGAACAAAGAGGCCAGAAGTGAAGTTGGATCCTTGGTCTGACTGAATTACCTGCGGGTAACCATACCGGGAAAAATACACTAGCAAGTTTCGGACCACCGTCTTCGCTGACCCATTTCTCATAGGGTACGCGTCAGGGTACCTTGTTGCTACCTCCATGATGGTCAGGGGATACTTGGAAAAATCTCCCGACTGTGCATCACTGTCCTCCTTCAACTCGACAGCACCGGTACCACATTCAAGAACCTCCGGGTCTTCTAAGTGCAATTTACGAATGTCCGAAGGAGCAAGCTTATCTAAGTGTTTGCGAAACAACTCATGCCCCCCTCCTACACTGAATTTAGCCTCCCGTTGCTCTCTCTCTGTGTATCGTTGCTGTCTCTTCGTCTTTTTAAGCCCATCCTCTGCCTTCTTACTAACAGTTAATGGGTCTTCTCCAGACTCGAAAATCGGTCCTAATAATGAGTCCCCGAGAATGTCCGTTGATACTAATCTCTCAACCGCATCAACTTTCAACCCCTTCTCGGTACCTTTCCTCCGCTTGTCTAAAGACTGTTGGCCAGAATGTGACTCCCTGGATGCAAGAGATCTGGTGGCAACACACGCCATAGGTTGCACCGGACACTTCTCAACCCACTCCTGCTCCTCCCTACTCACGTCAGCTGGCTTCTCGACAACGGTTAAGGGTGGAGCCTCAGAAGTAGGCCCCGCAAAGTCGTTGCCAAGAAGGAGGTCGACGCTCCCAACAGATAACTTCTTCACAATTCCTACATCCAGGTCACGAGTCACACCATCAACTTCCATCTTCATTCTTACAAGCAGGTATGACCTTGTTGCATTAACTCCCTGAACCACAACCACCCGCGCCGTATTTACAGGTTTACCAGTGAAATTCCTCAACAGTGTTTGCGATGCCCCAGTGTCACGCAAAATTCTCACCTCATGTCTTCTACCCCCCCACTCCACACAACTGAGTCCCCTGTGGTCACGAAAGGCATCACGGACAGGGAATAAGCCTTCCGGATCCTTCTGCACTGGCAGTGTATTTACCTCCGAAGAATTGCCTCTAACAAACTCCGATGTCCTCTTGAAAACTCCAATGCCGTGAGCAAAAGACACGGCTGCCGGAGGAGGTCGACTAGGGCACTCATTTGCCTTATGACCCTCCTGGTGGCACTTAAAACACATACATTTCGGTTTCGGCTTATACTGTGATGTAAAAAAAAAAATGACTCTTCTCATACGGCGTGGTGTTAGGTTTGGATTCAGTTTTAGTTTCATTGCTCTTTTGTTTAAGTTTGTCATTGCTACGGGGAGGGGGAGGATAACGGTCCCTAGCACTTGCATCGTACTTCTGTGAGGACCCGCAATCCCGAATCAACGACAGCCGTCGTTCAGCCATTTCTGCTGCTTCGACTAGAGTTCTTGGGTTTTTCTCCTTCAAGTTCAAAGTTAGATCACCGCCCGTGCTCTTAAAGAACTGCTCCAACATCATCAACTGCTTAACTCCATCAAACGTTGTTACCTTCTCAGATCGGAGCCAGTTCCCCATAGCATCGGACAAGTCCCGGGCGTGTTCCAAAAAGGTGCTATCTCTTCCCTTGGTTACACCCCGGAACTTCAAACGGTACGTTTCTGGTTGCAGTTCGTAAGCCCTCAGGACAGCCTCCTTGAGATCCTCATACACAATACATGACTCCAAAGGTAATGCATCGTAGGCTTTAAGACCCTTGCCTATTAATCTAGAGGATACAAGTGCTGCCCATTTATTCTCTGGCCACTGGTGTTCCTGGCACTTCTTCTCAAAGCGTGCGAAAAATTCTGTTACCCCACTCTCATCAAACACCGGAACCAGTTTCAATAAGTGCGAAAGAGATTGATCAGGAGCACGGTTACCAGCCCCAAGTCGCTGTCCCGTTGTCTCTACTCGCGACTTCTCTACGTCCCTGTCGGCACAGTACCTAGTCGACTCAGCTTGGATTTTTGCTAGCTCTATTTGCTGCTCACCTGCCCTTTGTTGCTGTTGAATCTGAAGCTCAGATACCCTTCGTTGCTCCTCAGATACCCTTCGTTGCTCCTCAGATACCCTGATAGCCTTTCTCTCTTCGATCTTAGCTAATTCGAGCCGAAACAATAATTCTGGAGATAACCCTTGAGGAGGTGAAGGTGCTACAATGTTTGAAATTACCGGTGGTCCCCCCAGGGGCAACCCACCCTGCCAGTCACCACCCAACTGTGGAAGCGTACTTGGGGTCGGCAAACTACTGGGATGGCTGGGAGTCGAGTGTAGGGGAAGCATGGCCGAAGGGCTCTGAGCACTCAACCCGTCTCGCTCACCAGTCACCCTGCCCAGTACACACATTATCAAGTTATCCCTGGTCATGCTGCTAGTACCCGCATGACCGATAGCTGTGGCCAGGCATTGAAGACCGTACCGATTCATACCCTCCAACCGCTCGGCAGTAACAGGCCATTGCAAAAATATCCTAGCATCCTCCTCACAGTTCACCTGATTAACCCTTTCATCATACTGCTGTTCCTCAGTTTCGACATTACGTACTGTGTCTCCATTCTCCTCTGATCCGGTATAAGACATGATGCTCACAAAAATTTCCCACCTCAATATTCAGAAAAGAAGTACCCCAAACTCTTATACCTCAATATACACACAAAAGTTCTTGGAAATACTCAAGGGCTATACTATGTTGCCAAAAAAAAATTATTCTTGCTGATCCCCGCAAAATATTCCCCAAAACAACAAATGTTCCCTGCTAATAAATGTAGGTTCACCAAATCCTAGGTAAGGTCGCCATTTGTTACGACTGAGGTTTAAATATATCAGGGCTCTTATTCATTGGACTAGTAATGGCATAAATGCTACAACGGAAAGCGCTAGATCCAACCTCTGATGTATATTCCCAGTGAACAAAGAACACAAATACTCTCCAGAGTTCTATATGCAATAATAGGTTATCAAACTCTCAATAAATGTGCGTCTACTCTAGGCTTAATGTTATGTGAAAACAGCCTATTACTACCTATAACCGAAGGTGCTTGGTTATGGTATGCAAAGTAAGGTGGTAAGAGAAGTTACAGCTTACGTTCAATAAATGTCAGGCACTCCTGCATGAAAGAAAGTGCACTAAAGTCCTTCAACACCAACAAGGAATCTTCTTTAAATGTTAGATGCTATCAAGATGCTCGAATCGGAAATGGAACCCAAAAGGCAGGCAGTGGAACAATGCTCGTGCAGGCTATGGACTCAAAAAGGCAGGAGATATAATGCAGTCGGAGCCAAGAATATCCTAAACGCCACAACAATAATAATCAAAAAGAGCCTAAGTCGTTTGTGTCTCAATACATCAAACTAGGCTGCGAAATGCTTGTGTAATCATAACCGGGTATGCATAAAAAGAGTAATTGGTTTAATATACTTAATGTCTACTGTGACTGATAAAGTCTAGCTAGAGTCAATGATACGAGATACTGGTGTGCATGGCATGCCGCATAGCCTAGTGCAAATCTCAAGTCTGTGCATCAAATATTACGTTATAGGGAAGGGTAGCTCTCTTGAGAAACCTTAATACCGAAGTATTAAGCGTTCTCTTGGCGTACCTCAATGGCACACAGACTAGAATTTACCCAATCAACTCCAGTTCTCAGGTATGTCGTGCAGCTTTTAACTAAAGCCAACACCCATCGGAAACAATACCTTATAGTATCAGACTCCTAGTCTAGCATTATCTAATCCAGCAGAACACTAATAATTATAGGAAGCAGTACTGAACAATATGAATGCCAACCAATGCTTTGTGATCAACTTATCTTAACAACTAAACATTCATGGGTTATATCAGACCTTAACGCACAATACAACTGGCCAGCATGAAGCTGATTATGCAGAGTTAACCAGAGGGGATATAATATGAATAAAGGTGGTGAAAAGTATGGAAAATGAGAGAGATAGGCAGAGGAAAAGGTTCTCAGGTGCAGGGAGGGTGCCAGGTATCAAAGGGATAAGAGGGATGCGTTCTAGAAACCAGATCTGAGGGAGAAAGTGGCGAGAGGGCTGTATATATACTAGCACTAGCTCGAGCCGCGTGGGAAAAAAGCGGTAACAAGTCCTCCAACCAATACTAAAGAAGCCAGCCAAACATGACGTCACAAAGCATGGTAAAAAAACTCCCTCAACGAATCCCCACGAGGCCAGCCAGCTATGACGTCATCGAGTATAGCAAAACACTACGCGCCTCCTCTCACTCTGTTCTACTCTCTCTCTCTCTCTCAATTCTATCATTACTACTTAATGATAAAACATATACTTTGCAATTAAATATATAACGCCTTGACATGGGCGAAAACAAAGAGCCTTTCTGGACTGCCCATGACACGAGCTTTCATATGAAATAAAGCACACAATAATACATCAACTGTAGCCACATCCACTGCCCTGGCGATCCTAGCGAGTCACTGTAGGACAAGCCATGCGGTTCTAACGGAGTGGTTAACGTCACAGATGTTTGTGGGGCAGTTTATGATGTTTGTGGGGCAGTTCATGATGTTTGTGGGGCAGTTTATGATGTTTGTGGGGCAGTTCATGATGTTTGTGGGGCAGTTCATAATGTTCCAGGGGCAGTTCATGATGTTCCAGGGGTAGTTCATGATGTTCCTGGGGTAGTTCATGATGTTCCGGGGCCAGCTCAAGATGTTCCTGGGGAAGAGCAATATGTTCTTGGAGAAGTTCACAATGTTCTTGGGGCAGCTCACTATAGGCTGCAGGGGCTAGAGTTGAAACAAGGTCATCTTCACTCTGCAGGCGGTCAATGATTTTGTTTGGCAGGGATGAAGACGTAAGTCCAACCTTGACATCACATCCAAACATTGCACTGTAAGGAGATCTTTTAATGCCAGAATTTAGACTGGAGTCTTAATGGATCTTCACAAACTATATCCCCACTGAGCACTCTTTCGTCTGGTTGACACGCATTCAAGCCAAAAGCATATCCTTAATATCGCCTATTGCATGCTTCACTAATCCTTGGCTCTGTGGATGCCGTGGTTTACCATGTACATTGACCACAGTAATTTGAGTTAATTTATTACCTCGGCTGTAATATCGCTGCCATTATCACTCTGGAGAATGGATGGGGCATACAAAAAGAAAAAAAAGAAATCCAGTATGATGAGCAACTTCAGCAACTCGTTTTGATGTCAAGGCACGTAAGATGACAATGTTCGTTAAATCATTTGGTAACAAAGATTCATTTGAACGATTTATGCTCAATAGGTGGCGTTCTGAGAGTGAGGGTCTGAGTCTGGAGGGTGAGACAGTGAAGCACTTGAACGAAGCAATCAGCAGCTTCAGAGATGTAGCTGCTTCGAGCCATGAATGGATGCTTCACATGTCTCACTCCCCAGACTGGAACGAGACCTCACGGGCTTCACCGTGTTGAGCTGTGGAATGTAAAGGCTCTCAGCCTATGCCCGAGAGGGAGTAGTTGGAATATAGAAAAAAACAAAAAACAAAAATCAATGAGATCGATTTGACCCTGCAAATTAAATTAATTTGATAATAGTGGGCGTATTGCAACACCTTTCGTCATTGGGTGCTTCCTCTTCTGTTGGCACATCTGGCAGAAATATTTGAATAGTTGTAAAGCATACTCTGTGGCATTGGCATACTTCTTTCCAATTTCCTTTAGCATACGATCACTTTCACCGTGGCCAGTGACTATATGTGCCCGCTTGATTGTATCATAGGTGTCTTCCATAGAAACATAATACAAAATATCATCCTCTGGTCTGCGTCGCTTCTTAACCTCTTAACTGCGCAGCTATGGTATTTGAAAGTGCCCGCCATGCGAAGGTATTCTGATTCATTCCTCACTAAAATCGTTAATTTAGCATATATATATAATTAATACTTATCCATATGTGCCTATTATACATTTAATATGAACATATGAACATGGGAAAGAAATAAAACAAGTTGTAACAGCAATTGGCTGGTGAAAATCGTATATTTTAGCCCCGCGGTCGTAATCTGACCTTGAGTGGTGAGAGACAAACACCCTCCCTCTCTCTTGTCTCGGACAGTACTGAGAGACATGGGGAGCTTTCAGACTGGCTTGGAGGGTCGGAAATACACTCCTCCACCACTCCTCTCTCTCCCACCCGTTCTCGCATGCAAATACTCGATAAATATCGGGAATAGTAGAGAAAATACCTGATAATTGAGGAGGGGAGAAAAAGGGGGGGGGGGGGGACACATGTGTAGAAGTGGTAGCAAGTAATGGAGAGAAATTATCTCACCTAAACAAAAATCGCTTTGTTTTGAGTGCGACTGGGGTGTTTTAACATTTTATTTTTAGGCCTTGGATCTTAAGAGTTTTCCCGCAGCCGCCCAGTAAAATCTCTCAAGAGTCTTCCAGCAGCTCCCGGGTTAATGAACTTTACAATATCTTCTCATTTTAGAACCTCATACTTGTTAAACAAGTAATAGTCACGCCGACTCTTAGAAGTAATACTATCAGGCACTGTTTTGACTTCTTGAATATTTTTGAAACACTGTTCTTTGGGTATCAACACTTTCTTTCATTCTTTGTATTTTTGGTAAAGTTTGATTTTAACACAATTACTGAGGCGCCCGTCACCTGACGGAGAGCGAAATCTGCCTATTATGTGGCCTGAGAGCGAGTCAAGCTGTTGCAGCCAGCGCAGGAGGGTCTCATCCACAGCCACGAAATTTGGGCATGCATGCTTTGTGAGATACCCTTCTCTCGCACCATTGCACCATAGCGAAAACAGCTCAAAACCACACATTTTTAGCGATTTTGGCAAACTTAGGCGAGATCGTTGCAAGACAACCAGACGTCGTACATAGATGATTCAGGTGTCTTAGAAAGCTCTATTACTGTACGTTCACGGATATATAATTATTGTATTCTGCTCTGGCTCTTCCTTATGCATGAAAATGTGAAGGTAATGAAGGTCAATATAGGCCAATATGCCCGTTCATTAGGGGTTAAACCTCTCCTCGATTGGTCCATTCAGTCATAATTATAATGACACTTAACTCATTCGTTGCAGTTGCCGTACAGGTACTTCCTGGAAATATTCTGGAATTATTAGCCCATTAAAGCCTGTGGAGACGAATGCGAGTGATCAGGAGTGCAGAAGCCGGCCACTGTCCGCTCTCCGGCAAGTCTGTTGCAGTACTGAGGCTATGTGGGGTGGTCTCGCGAGATATACTCAGTGTTACCAAAGGCAAATGTAGTGAAACATTGCTAATTACTAGCAAATATTGCTGATGTCTGTAGTAACTCTGCGGGTGAACCCTACTAGCTAGGGAGCTCATTCTGGTGCCATTTGAAAGCTCTTTTATTTTAGATTGTTGCTGCAAACATGTAATTTCATTCAGGTACTTGCTTAAGCAATCAGAAGTGACTGAATGAGCCGTATTATAGCAGGAAATTGGCCGCACTGAAAGTGTTAATCACTATGTTTTCAGAGATGGAGAGAGCTATCACACTGTAAAGATTCAACTGGCAGTTGTTATCAGCACTGTTCGTCGAGACAGACTGGGTCAGAGTACAAACTCAACTGGCATATAAATATTAGGTCAAGATTCTAATCAGTCTGAAATGTAAATATTAGGTAAAGACTAAGTTCAGTCCGAGATAGGTTAAACAACTTAAACAAATGTTTTTAACATCTTCATAATGTAAGTTATTTTTCGTGTTTCCATATGTATAGTGTTTAGAAGTGTTGTGATTAACTTATAATGTTTGTGGTATTTAGTATGTCATCTATGTATCTTTGTGCTATATCACCGATTTATGATACGAATTTAGGTTTACCATAGTCTTTCTTCTGTTACGACCGGGGCTCGTATAAAACAAGGGCTGTTAATCACTGGACTAGAAAGGCACACAGCCACAACGGTAACACTAGATCCAACCCTCGAACTTAAAAAACCTATACCCTCCAGAGTTAAATCTGCGATAGCGGGGTATCTTATAACTCGGTATAAGTGCACTACTACTACAGGCTGATGATCTCTGATACAGCCTGGTCACAACAACATACAATTACGTTACTAAAGTATACAAGGAAAAAGATAGAAAGCTTAATTAAATCACTGCAATGATTTAATGCAAACTAGAAGAAGGTATAAAACGTTACTCTAAACAATAACAAACTGTCACTCCTATATTAAAGGAAGTGGATGAAAGTCCTAAAGCATCGAACCGGAATCTTCTGAAGAAAGTTGGATGCTACTTAAGATGATCGAATCGGATTTTGAACGGTTATAAAGCAGGAACAGGATATGACAATTGTATGGACATATAGGGTTAACTAGCACGGGAATAATAATAAATGCGCACTAGTAGGAACTCCAACAGCAAAAGAAGTACTTCCTTATCCCGAAACAGCCTACTATGGTTGTGCAACTTAACAACAACCTAGACTAATAAATGCTGTGAAAATAATGCGTACATAACATAAAGAGTTTATAATCTTAATCGGGTGTCTGCTAGGCGAATAAATTCTAGCTGGGATGTTGTAGGCTAGGAAACAATGGCTGAGCAAGCGGCTCGTAGCCTAGCGAAGTCCTTAAGGCTGTGCGGCCAAACTACGTTAAGTGACGGGGTGCTCTCTTGAGAGATCCAGATCGCTAGTATCTGGTTCTCTCCTGGCGACCCTCTTTAAGTCAAAATAAACGAGTTAGCAAAGTGTTGGGTGGCAGAGGCAAAAGCCCTCACTCGCAACACAAGGCTAAACTCACAAGGTACACAGTCAGAAAGACAACCTAGGCTTCCCACTTATCCGTTGCGATTGTACAGGTTGAACAACACCAGGAGCTACACAGCCTCATAAATGGTGGTCCGCTTTGAAATCCTCTTTATTTGGAATAGATTCCTCCATGCCTCTTTGTGATTCTGATGGCTCCATCTCTTTTTATCCATTATCGAAGGCCAATATTATATCTAATATTGTATTAATAAGCAGGTAATCAGGAATTGTCTTTGCCATTGACATGTTTCCCTAGACCCAAACCCAATTCAATGGCATTCAAATCAGCGGAACTGAAAAGGTACTTGCTGGATCTTGATACCTATGGTGGCACAGACCCGGATGGGTTTTTCCCTCTCTTTTTTAAAAAGGTTGCAGTGGTCTTGGCACCTAAATTGGCAGTGGTGTTTAGGTTGCTTTTAAAATCAGGTAGTTTTCCTCTTTGCTGGCGTAAGGCTATTATCACTCCTATTCCAAAGGGAAATACTGCCTCATCATCTCCTAATGACTATCGCCCTATCTCCATTACACCTATCCTATCCAAGCTCTATGAGAGGCTTTTGTCCAGACGCCTTTCCTCTTATTGTAATAGTCAAAATTTGATACCAAACTCACAGTTTGGTTTTCGTAAGGGACTGGGTACATGTGATGCACTTCTGACACTCACCCATGACTTGCAATCTTCATTGGACCAGGGACATGAGTCCTCGCGTCCGTGGCTATTGACTTTAGTTCTGCTTTTGATTTAGTCAACCATAAAGCACTTCTGTTTAAGTTACAGCTCATTGGTATGGTGGCAATTTTTAAGGATCTTTGAAGATTTTTTGACGAAAAGATCTCAGTCTGTGGTCATTGATGGGTGTCATTCCCCTTCTGTTACTGTTGTTTCTGGTGTTCCACAAGGCAGTGTCCTTGGGCCTTTGCTTTTTATTATTTTTACTGCTGACCTGTGTTCCGAGCTTGAAAATAAACTAATATTCTATGCTGATTATACAACTTTATATGCGTCAATTGCATCACCAATAGATCGACACGTAATTGCTACTGCTCTGAATAGGGATTTAGCCAAAATTACATCATGGTGTGAACTTTGGGGCATGAAACTTAATGCTAGTAAAACACACTCCATTATCATCAGCAGATCTCGTACCTTGGATCCCCCCCATCCTTATCTACAAGTTTCTGGCGAGCAAATTGAGAATGTGGATACTCTGCGTTTGTTAGGAGTTACTCTTGATCCCAAACTTACTTTTGAAAATCATATTCGTTCTTTCTCCTCTTCCATCTCCCAAAAAATTAGTCTGCTTCGCAAGGTTTATAAAACATTTGCTTGTGACGCCACAGTTATCAAGGGCTTTTTATGCTTTTATTTTGCCACATTTCGAGTACTGCTCACCTGTCTGGTTGTCAGCAGCTGACTGCCATCTCAAGTTGCTTGACAGGGCCATCAGTTTTATTCTACCTAATTTGCCACTTGATCTGTGGGATCGACGTAAAGTTGGTGCCCTTAGTCTTTTATTTAAAGTTTTTAACAACCCTCAGCATCCCTTACATGGGGTTCTGCCTGGGCCCTATGTCCGGGCTCGTGCAACTAGATTCACAAGCAATCTTAATTATCTTGCCATGAGCCGTGTTAATTTTTCTACTACACAGTTTTCACGGTGTTTTGTGCCGGCCATGGTTGACTTGTGGAATAAGTTGCCAAATGAGCTAGTCAATTCAGCTAATATCTCCATTTTTAAGTCTAGAGTTAATGCTTTTTTGCAGCATTAATTCTAATTTTTAAACTTAATTTAATCTATTTTATTGTATTATATTTAAGCTTGATATCCTCCACTGCATAATATGTTATCTGTGTTTAATATATGTATATGTACAGTACAGTATACAGTGTATGTTTTCATTTTTTCCTAAATTGCCATAGTCTCTCTCCAGTGCCTCCGGGTGTTTTGTGTGGATTGATCTTGATGGTGTTTCTGCACCCTGGTTGGAGATTTCGGCATCTCATATAATAATAATAATAATAATAGTACACATCGGAAATCGCAACACCAGTAGCCTTACCCCAGTCTAGCATTAAATAGCCCAGCAGACCACCAAGATACAGGTAGGGAGACACTGTGAGTGTGTCGAACCTCTACAGACAAAATGGTAACCCTTCCAAAATGCCTAACTAAACATGTAATATCTGAGAGCTTCAGCATATAATACGATGGCCGATATATGAAATCATGTAGAACCAAAGGGGAGTTATGGTATTAAATAGATTGGAAGAATGAGAGGTAAGAAGTTGAGAGAGAGAGAAAGATACACAGAGTGCAAAGGGAGATGTTAAGGGTATGCTGGTCAAGCAAGCTCTGAAGAGAGTAGCTCCTCGGGACCCCTCCAGGATCACACACAAAGGCATGGTGGTCAGCCAATCACAGGCCGCTACGTCACCAGGCAGCAAGCCTGCAGAAGGCGCCAGGAACCACCAGCCAATCAAAAACCGAGAGAAAGATCATGCGAGCGAGGGACTCCTCCGGGAGGGAGGAGGGAGGAGGAAAAGCAACACTCACTACCGTCTCATTGCCCGCTCACTCTCTCTCTCTCTCCTTCACTACAATGCATCTTATGTTCAACTCATGATATAAAATATAAGGCATTGTCACAGGCGAAAATAAAGACCACTTCTGTACTGCCTGTGACATGACGATTCACAAGAAAGAAAGCACAACATTGTAGATAGACTGTAGCCAAATACACTGCCCTGGCGAGTGGCCAAGCGAGCGGCTGAGCCCACGTGGCGTTCTGCTAAGCTGCAGGCGTCACACTTCATATTTTCATATTATGTCATTTTTCTTAGGCTTTGTGAAATTATTGTAATTCACTATGATACTAGTGTCTTCTTACGAGTGTGTGTATCTGTTATTTTTAGATTTGCCTGATGATGGAGTAAGTGCGCGTCTGAAATGTTGCAATAAATATAGACAAGATGAATGTGCTTTTCTATCACGCCCTGGTGTTTCTCTTCATTATATATAGATATACTGTATATATACTAACAAGGATTCGAACTACGGACAGTCAGAACGAGTGTCCATGTTTTAACCAAATACATTGTGGCCTGGTGGAGAAATAGTATAATTGTAAAATTCCTTGTATGTGAATTGTGGAATATGAGTCCTACAACTTGGTAGGGAATGGAATACTTCCTACAAGTACGATTTTTTCATCTCTTTTTAACGTAAATAGAAAATTGGTAAACTATTCTCTATTACGCCTTGGTGTAGTTTGGGCTTAAAGCAGGGACTCTCATCTTGACCTGTCCGTGTGGTTCAGAATCCCAGCTGAGGGTAGGAACCGTTGTTTCAATGTTGCTCATGTTGTATTTATGAGAGAAACGGGCGACCGGGGAACGCAACAGTGGTCCCGGACCCTTGAGAATCGCAACTTTAAATGGAGGTATGGTGCCCTTCCCCCCCCCCCCCCCCCCCCCCCCCCCATTCAACCCTTACGAGTATATACATACTAAAAAAAATACTATAATATAATAATAATAATAATAATATAATAATCGTCTGGATACTTTATAAAGCGACCCGTATCTCCTCCTTCGAGGATTCTCAAGCGCTTCACACTTCTTTAACTCAACAAGAGATCCCTTACCCATCTCCCTTGCTCATGGGAAGGGGACAGTAACCGCTGGCTATATCTCAGGGATTAAAACTTTTTCAATCTGATCGGGGATTGGATGGAACGCGAGAACTGTAAGATGGGCAGCAGGCACGCTAAATCAACTGAGCCCACCAGCCGGACGGGCTGGCTACATACATTACAAACTGTATATAGGCTTCCCACACCCAATTCCTCCATCTATCTTACCCGTCAGGAACTCCAGCTGGACTATCCCTCTATTCTTCAGGCAATACAAAAATCAATCCTTCATCTTCTCTCAATATGCCTTGGTGTCTCTTTTTCTTCTGCTCTCAGTTGGAAGGGACCATACTACCAGCCTTGCTAAGGCAAGCCCTCCCAGAAGCTGGGTCAGTTGCTCAACTGCCGTAGGGGGTTGTGTTCCCCTGCACAGCTTCTTGCTCTGTACAGGGGCATAGTGCGTCCTTGTATTGAGTATTGTTCACATGTGTGGGGAAGTTCCTCTCACACCGACTCTCCTAGACAAAGTGTGAAAGGAAGGCCTTTCTGTATCATTAACGCCCTTTCACTCACCAACTCTCTGCAATCTCTCTCTCTCCGCCGCAAAATGTTGCATCTCTCTCGCTACTATAATAATCAGTGTTCCTCAGAGCTTTCACAGTGTTATACCACCTCCTTTCCGTAGGGCACGTGGTACCCGTCTTGCAACTCAAATCCCACCCCTACTCTGTGCAACTCTCCAACTTTCCGAGTGAGAGTGAAACGTACTCTCAAAACTTTTCTTCTACTCAACAGCTGAGCTCTTGGACTCTCTCCCAGACATCAAGTCTTTCCCTCTTCCTATGACTTAAAATTGCTTTCATAAATCCGTTTTGTTTTTTCCAGGCATTTTGGCTCCGAACGTCCCATGATTTTGGCCCTGTCACTCTTTCAACTATGGGGGAGGCACTCGCTATAGGCAGTTCTGCCTTTTGCCTCCCTCAATCACATAGAAAAAAAAAAAAAAAAAAAGGCTAATGGTATATTGAATATATACTGTATACTGTATATATATATATATATATATATATATATATATATATATATACCGGTATATATATATATATATATATATACATTTAGATCAGATTTTTACCCTGAATTGTGTTGTGGAGAAGTATCTGGAGAAGCATAGACAGAAGACACAAAAAGGGTGGTATTTTGCCTTTATGGACTTGGAGAAGGCCTATGACAGAGTGGATAGAGAAGGGTTTGTGGGGAGGAAAAGTACTTAGAATATACGTAGTAGGAGGGCAAGTTGCTGAAAGCAGTGAGTGAGAGCATGTAGTGTGGAGGGTGCAAAGGCCGGCAGTACGTGTGGAGAAGTGGAAGCAGAGCGAATTCTTTGACCCTGAATGTTGGTTTGAAACAGGGTGTGTGTGATGTCCTTGTCCCCGGTGGTGTTTACATGGTATATATGGATGGAGTCATGCCAAAGAAATACTATCAAGAGCAGTGGATGTTGGTGTATCGCTGTGAAAAGAAAGGAGGGAAATTGAGTGGAAGCTACCTATACTGCTGTTTGCAGATGATACAGTTCTGATGAATATGATAATGAATGTGGATGTTGCAGGGTCTGGTAGATGAGTTTGGAACAGTGGTGCAAAAACGGAATTTGAAGGTTAATGCGGGGAAGAGCAAGGTTTAGGAGGTCTTCGAAAGGGGTGAAGTCACAGAGTGTGAGGGGTGTTTAAGCTGAATGGTCAGGCTTATGGAGATCGTCAACTCCTTTTAAGTATCTGGGCAGTTGTGTTGAGTAAAGATGGGACTATGGATGAATAGAGTGCGGGAGAGGGTACAACAGGGGAAGAGGGTTGTAGGAACGCTAAAAGCAGTAACAAGAAATAGGGTGGTCTGGTATGGAAGTGTCAGAAGTCCTTTCATTACAGTGTGGTAAATCCTCGACACTGACTTACGGAAGCGAAGCATGGGACGTTGGTTGAGAGACTCAGACCAAGAGTGAGAGCAGTAGAAATGAATTACTTAAGGAGAGCGTGCGGAGTTACATGTATGGAGAGACAGACTAATGAGGAAGTAAGAATGAGGTGTGGTGTGTAGGTAGATGTGCTGGAAAGTGGTGAAAAGGAACAACTTTGAGAGAGTTCGGGCCATATCGAAGGTATGGTAGGCGAGAGACTGACCTAAGAGGGTTGTACGAGAGAGAGGTGGAGGGAACAGAGCAGAGGGAAGAGGTAGACCGAATGAGAGGTGGAAGGATGGAGTGAGGAAGTACATGAACGAAGGGCGTGCTGGTTTGGGGAGGGCGTCGACGGACTGGGGACAGAGGTGCATGGGGGCGGTTCGTTCGTGGCCACCCCTTCGGGGATCACGGCATCAGGCAATAGATAGATAGATATATACAGTATATATATTTTTTCTTTTTTCTGTTTTTTTTCTTTTTTCTATATTCCAACTTACTTCCTGTCGGGCATAGACTGAGAGCCTTAACATTCACCGCATTACAATGAACAGTGAAGCCCGTGAGGTCTTGTTCCAGTCCTAGGGCGTGAGACATGTGAAGCACGGTAGATTTCCGTACAACGAGCACCTGCCCTCTTGCCTTCACATGAGGCACGGTGGCTCACTCCCTGGCCCAACACGACCCCATCGCTCTTAGCCACCTCGTTCCCGTGCACTTCACTGTCTTTACCCCTACCCTCGGAACTCTCCACACTTACACACACACAACGCCACCTGTTGAGCAGATAACTCACACAGGCATTGCACCCCTATAGCAGATTTTGAATATGGGAATATTCATACAGGGCTATTTAATCAGGGAACAATGAGGGTATTTTATTGACGTTTTCGGTGGACTTGTGGTAATGCACTGATACTAGGTTTACATACAAATTCCATCCCAAATAATATATTCCCCATTGATACATCGGGATTTGAAACCCGGGACCTTTGGATTACCAGGCCAGTTTCCAAGACCACTTATATATATATATGTTATATATACAAGTAATATCTATATATATATATATATATATAATATATATATAATCATATATATATAATATATAATTTTTGGTGGATGAAAGGACAAACATTCGTAAACAAAACAAACATTTATGCATAACCCGTTCGCGGACATACTTTATTAACACTTCCTGTTTAGAACTAAAATATTTGTCTTATAGTCTCACTTGTTCTTAGAATTTAACAACTCTACCACCTCAAATTAAATAAGTTGAGCACAATGTGAATAATTCCTGTAAATAGTGCAGTACTTTTACTTAAGATGGTTTTACATTAAGGACCGCCTAACTCCAAGTTTATTCAGAGATATAA
>CM064487.1:18709808-18820136 GCA_032716605.1 Paralithodes platypus
ACCATTTTTGCCACTTGCGATGTCCATTCTCTTAGCTTCTCCAGTCGTATTATGCCTCTTATCCCCTTTATCTCTCTCCCTCTTCCTTTACTTCCAAGCCTTTCTGGCCTCACATTTCCACCAAGCTCAATTACTACCATTCGTCGCTACTCTCACAACGCTCCAATTTAAAATATTTCCTTGACGTGCCTGTATAATCGGTCTTTCTCTTTTCTACTACTACTACTACTAATAATAATAATAATAATAATAATACTAATAATAATAATTATTATTATTATTATTATTATTATTAATAATATTATAACAATACCGGTACCATTATTACTACTACTACTATTAATAATAATAATAATAATAATAATAATAATAATCATGCTAATTATAATAATACGGTTTATATAAAGAATGGTTACCCAAATGAGCTGAAAATACCCATTATACAATCTAGTGAATGAACATAAGAAAAGAATTATTAATGCACATTAATAATAATGTGGACATGGTAAACATAGCTTAGAATGTATGATTGTAATATACATTAATGCATAAATACATTAAGGATGATAAGGGCAAGTGTAACCTACCAATTAACCCCTTCTGTACCGTCGACATCCTTTGTATTGTATTCTGGCTACTACTAATCGAATATATTCAGTTTAGGAAGGATCTACTGCAATTATAAGGTGTCAAACTATCTCAATCGACCCTCTTAGTTACCACAGATCCTTCCTAAGCTGCATACAATAATCTAAATATAGCTTGAATATAAAGTAACAAACGTCGCTTGTACAGAAAGGATTAAGGGGAGGCAGACCGTTTTTCTGGACCCCCTTCTCCCTAATGTTTGGCCCCACTAGTTTTGAGATTATAAGACGTTCGGCCCATTAGTTTTGCGATTTTAACACCTTTCGCCCCATTGCGTTGTCAATTTTAAGACCTTTCGTACCATTTAGGTGTCTATTTTTCCTGGCGAGCGATACACGAGCCTACAATTTTAAGAGGAATCGGCCTTCGTTCGGGACATTTTTCTACCGAAAAATGTACAAATTTATCTTGAAGGGGGGTCTAGGGGGTGTTTTTATAAGCTTGATGGAGGTCTAGCGAGGAAACTAAAAAAATATATGAATACATTAATTAATAGACCAAACAGTCAGTCTCCCCTTAACTCCTTGCTTGCCCCTGTTAACCCCCCCCCCCCCCCCCCCCACCCCTGCATCTTGCTCCGTGTTGTTGTTGTTGTCGGTGCTTTACCTATTATTCCACTTCGTGTATCGTTCCCAAACTCCAAGAATTTCCTTTCGTTCCCTTCCCTGTTTATCTGTTCCCCTCATACTCCTGGTAATAGTTTTAAGGGGGGTCACCGGCTTTTTTGTTTTAGCTTTCTCTCCTTTTCTCTCTTTTCCTGGCTTTTATCCATTCGGCCCCATTCAACCAACTGTTTTAAGACGTTTATCCCCATCAAGGTGTCGATTTTTTCCTGGCGAACGATAGCGAGCCAGCATTGTATGGAGAAATCCGGCTTCGCCTGAGACATTTTTCTATCGAAAAATGTACAAATTTAGCTTACTGTCAAAACAAAGAAATATATATATGCTGGCTCGCGGGAAAATATTGACACCTGGATGGGGGTAAACGTCTTCAAACAGTAGGCTGAATGGGGCCGAATGGATACAAGCCAAAGAGAGCGGGAGAGAAAGGGCAAAAAAGCGAGGTGGGCTCCCTTAATTTTATCCTTATCTTTGAACTTTCTAATGTTTGATGATTCTCTTCTCCTTGTCTCCCATTGCATCTCTTCTTTTTGTCTTCTCTTCATGGTTTTGCTTGTTTTATTATGGTTTATCCCACTTTTCCTTTCATCTCTTTTCACATCAATCACTATTCCCAATCGTTCATTCTTATTTCTGTATATTTTCTCTTTTTCGTATAATCTTTTCCCTTGATTTGTTTTTGGTTTCTGTTTGCATTTGTTATCCTCATTTTTCTTTATTCCCCTTCCCCCTCTTTGTCTTTCTCCTTTTTGTTCATATTTTTTCCCCTGGCCTTTTCCATTCCCCATTCAGTTCTTCCCTCTTTTCTTCTTCCATCTCTAATCTTACTCCACCTCCCCCTCTCTTCTTCCATTTCTCTCTTCTCTTCTCATCTATTCTTCTTTACCATTTCTGTTCTTACCTACCAGTAATCCTTATCTCTCTCTCTCTCTCTCTCTCTCTCTCTCTCTCTCTCTCTCTCTCTCTCTCTCTCTCTCTCTCTCTCTCTCTCATGATTTTACTGTTTTACTTTCATTCCCTCTGCCTTGCTTTCATTTCAATGTCTCCTTTACTTCAAGTCTGTTTGTGTAAGTCTCTCTCTCTCTCTCTCTCTCTCTCTCTCTCTCTCTCTCTCTCTCTCTCTATCTGACCTATTTTAATATTCCAACCCTCATATTTTGTGGTCCGAATGTGTTGTGTTTTCCTTGCAATAGTGTGCCTTGATGTCTGGGTCTCCAGTTTTCTCCAGATGTGTATTTGGTATATTTTATTTTAGTGTGTGTGTGTGTGTGTGTGTGTGTGTGTGTGTGTGTGTTTGTGTTTGGGACTTCTGATGCTGCTGCCCGCGTTTCTGCTGAAGTTTGTAGTTTATATTATTCTTTGTCTTTGTGTGTGTGTGTGTGTGTGTGTGTGTGTGTGTGTGTGTGTGTGTGTGTGTGTGTTTACATTTCTATCTGCCTGGTTATCTGTTTATCTGTATGTTTGGCTACATATACATTATTAATATTCATTTTGTGTGAAATAATAATAATATTAATAATCATAATTAATATTCAAAATAATAATAATAATATGATGATGATGATGATGATTATTATGATAAACTACAGTCTGTCTATCGCTTGCCAGGAAAAAACGACATCTAAATGGCACGAAAGGATAAATAATTGACAAAAAATTGGGGCGAATGGTCTTAAAATCGCCAAACAAATGGGCCAAACGTCTCATAATCTGAAAGCTAATGGGGCTAACCATTAGGGAGAAGTAGGCCAGCAAAATCAACCCTCTCTCCTTAATTCACCTGGTTGACTTATTTTGAAGAGTCACGAGCTCCGGAATATATTTAGATTCCGTTTCATTGATGTTGATTAATGTGTGGACTTGATCAACATTAAAATTAGTCGGGGTTTTCATGATTAACCCTTTCACTACCGAGAACGTTGATTGTATTATGTCAGCTACAGTTAGACGATGTTATAAAGCTTAGCACAGATAAGAGGGTAATTAAAACGATTCATTGAGATAGTGTGTAGCCTTTTAATGGGTAGAGGTCTTTCCTAAGCTGAATAAAATCGTCTAGTAGTAGCCTGAATACAATGAAAAGGACGTCACCGGTACTGAAGGGGTTAACCCTCTCAAGATTCTATGACGCATATGTTTGTTGTTGTTGTTGTTGTTGTTCCCCAAGCTGCCTGGCCGAACAGCCCCAAGGCCCTGAGCAATTCCAAGGCCATAACCGAGTGCCCCCACAGAACCCTCCCCGCCGACCACAATAAAGCCTGGGTGACCGAAGCCACTCCATGGCGGGGAGCTGAGGAGGGTGCGGAAACGCCTGGGAAACCAAAGCCCCACCCAGGGCCCTGTGCCCCTCAGCAATTATGAAGAAAAAGTTGAGGGGCAAGGGAAAAATTTGACGCTTTGGCTTCCAATCTCGCATATGTTTGTTCTAATGTTTGGCTATTACTTGATGATTTTACTCAAATTAGGAAGGGTTTACGGAAGTCAGAGGGTTGATTAACACAGTCCTTACCCTTTTAACCCCTACAGATCCTCCCTAAGATGTATAATATCGTCTAATGATAGCCTGAGTAAACTGTTACAGGGCGTTATAATCCTCAAAGGGTTAAATATTAGTTCTTTTTTTTAAAGGGAGCCCACCTTGCTTTTTTTCTCTTTCTCTCTCTCTCTCTTTGGCTTGTATCCATTCGGCCTCATTCAGCCTACTGTTTTAAGACGTTTACTCCCATTCAGGTGTCAAAATTGTCCTGGCGAGTGGTAGCGAGCCAGTATATATATATATTTTTGTTTTGACAGCAAGCTAAAATTTTAAATTTTTCGATAGAAAAATGTGTCCGGCGAAGCCGGATTTCTCCATACAATGCTGGCTGGCTTTCGCTCGCCAGGAAGAAATCGGCACCTTGATGGGGAAAACGTCTTAAAACAGTTGGCTGAATGGGGCCGAATGGATACAAGCCAGGGAAAGCGAGAAAAGGAGAGAAAGATAAAAAAAAAAAGCCGGTGACCACCCTTAAGGCTGTATGAATTTTGAAAGACTCCCGACTATTTGGAAGTTATGTACTCAAAATGGACACAAAGCTGGACTAACCTAGATTTATTATTAGTATTTTTATTTTTATTTGTTTTTTATTTTTTTCTTGTTATTATTTGTACTGTCCCAAACTGATATGGAACGTACACATAAATGACTAACTTGGTTTACATTTATCGGAACGTGAATTACATGATTATTAGTCTTTATTTTCTTAATCACAAATTCAATTATTGCCTTCGTCGAAAGATACATATTATATTATTGGGTGTTAATATGCTTTTGTTTTCTAAAGTGTTTCATTTGTTATATCAACCTTTGAAATTATTGTTCGTTTCACTTTTACATAAATGGTGACAGTAGTCAATTATAATTACCAAGTAAATATACAGGTACGGTAAATAGTCGTTACAACATTATACGTTATAATACAAAACTTATACTAGTTCAAATCAAATTAGTGAGTAGATGGATAGATATACTGAGAGAGAGAGAGAGAGAGAGAGAGAGAGAGAGAGAGAGAGAGAGAGAGAGAGAGAGAGAGAGAGAGAGAGAGAGAGAGAGAGAGAGAGAGAGAGAGAGAGAGAGAGAGAGAGAGAGAGAGAGAGAGAGAGAGAGAGAGAGAGTCCGGTCTCTATATTAACCCGAAAATATTTAGCTGAATATTAAATGCATAGCTATATTTTGGGGCGTGCGGTGAAAATCTCATATGCGTAAAAATTAATATAAAAAAATGCTTATGAAATGTTCGGTCGACACAAAAGGGATGGGATGATTAAAATATTTCCATCATAGAATTTTTGAAACCAAAAGCGGGAGGGGGGGTGAATAGAATTGTTTGATCCTGTGTACAAACCAGGCCGCGTGTGGTCTATCTATCTATCTATTGCCTGACGCCGTGATCCCCGAAGGGGTGGCCACGAACGAACCGCCCCCATGCACCTCTGTCCCCAGTCAGTCGACGCCCCTCCCCCCAACCAGCACCGCCCTCGTTCATGTACTTCCTCACTCCATCCTTCCACCTCATATTCGGTCTACCTCTCCCTCTCTGTCCCTCCACCTCGCTCTCTTACACCCTCTTAGTCATTCTCTCGCTTTCCATACGTTCCATATGGCCGAACCAACTCAAGTTGTTCCTTTTCACACTTTCCAGCACATCTACCTCCACACCACACCTCCTTCTTACTTCCTCGTTAGTCTGTCTATCCCTCCATGTAACTCCGCACGCACTCCTTAAGTAATTCATTTCCACTGCTCTCACTCTTGGTCTGAGTCTCTCAACCAACGTCCATGCTTCGCTTCCGTAAGTCAGTGTCGGGATTACCACACTGTCATGCAAGGACTTCTTCACTTCCATACTGACCACCCTATTTCTTGTTACGCGTGTGGTACAATGGATAAAGTCTTACTAGTGCAGGTGTGAGATAGATTTTACATATATTTACATATATACACTGGCCACACAGACCTTACGATCCAAACGAGGTGGTCAGGACTAAATTCTAGTAGATATAGCATATCAGATAGAAAAGGACAGTTGAAGGAAAGGATAGAAAAAGGAGAGAGAGAGAGAGAGAGAGAGAGAGAGAGAGAGAGAGAGAGAGAGAGAGAGAGAGAGAGAGAGAGTGAGAGAGAGAGAGAGAGAGAGAGAGAGAGAGAGAGAGAGAGAGGAGGAGAGATGAGGAGGAGAGAGAGAGAGAGAGAGAGAGAGAGAGAGAGAGAGAGAGATGACTGCAGTGTAATTTTGAGCATATTTTGTTATGGACTTGCATTCGGGTATATGTGCAGTGTGTGGGTGTACAGTATGTGTGTGGGTGTATATATATGTGGTTGTGGGGGTGTATATGGGTGGGTGGGTGAATGTGTATGTATGGGTAGTGAGGGTGTATGAATGTGTGTGTACGTGTACAGTATGTATCTGTTTGTGTAGGTGTGTATGTGTGTGTGTGTGGCTGTTTCCCCGTATCTGCAGCCAAATGTAAACACGTGTATAATTAAAATACCCGTACATTATTTCTCCGTCTATTGAATTTATTACACGTTACCTTACTCTCTATTACATATTCCTCTCTCGCGAGCACATAATTCAACTCAATTTTATATTCCCATGATTTGAACTATGTCATGCAATATTCAGAGGCCCCGTGCAATCTATCCAACTGCAAGCGCTAACAAGATCAAAGACTCCAGTTGCTTTCAAAGTTAAGCCATTTAAATTTCATGACCGTATGCTTCGGGAGCTGAAGGCGTGTTCTCTAATATCGTTTACCTCTTTGATTAAAAAAAAATCTAATTGTTTTGAAGTTAATAAAAATCGTCCTGATAATTGTAATAATAGAATACAAGACTATAAGTGGCTGTTTTGTGTTGGTCTATTAATTAATTTATTCATTTATTTTTAGTTTCCTCCCTATACCTCCATCAAACTTAGAAAAATACCGCCTAGACCCTCCTCAAGATAAATTTGTAAATTTGTGGGTAGAGAAATGTCCCGGCCTTCTGCTATCGCTCACCAGGAAGAAATCGACACCGATCTGGCACGATAGGTCATAACATTGAAAACGAAATGGAGCTAAAGGTGTTCAAACCGCCAAACTAATGGGCCGAACGTCTTGAAAACGGAAAACTAATGGGACAAAGCATGACGAAGAAGGGGGACCAGAAAAACGGCCCGTCTCCCCTTAAGTTTTAATGAGCGAGTTAAGTAACAAAAGTTAAGCGACTGTCTATCCTATTTTATGTAGATTGATGTATTCGCTTTTCATTAAGGGGAGATGGGCCGTTTTTCTGGTCCCCCCCCCCTTCTTCCTCATGCTTAGCCCCATAGCTTTTCAGATTATAAGACGTTCGGCCCATTAGTTTGGCGATTTAAAGACCTTTCGCCCAATATCTTTGTCAGTATAAAGACTTTTTGTGTCATTTAGGTGTCTATTATTTCCTGGCGAGCGATAGCGAACCTGTAATTAAATAGAAACCAGCAATCGGCCGGGAAATGTTTCTGTCGAAAAATGTGCAATTTTATCTTGAAGGAGGGTCTTGGGCGGTTATATTTTAAAACTTTAATGGAGGTCTGCTGTACGGATTAAACTAATATAATAATAAAAAGATACATAAATGAGTAAATAAATACGCCCTTCCCCCCTTAAGCCACTCAGTCCGACATTGTATGAAGAACTCGTGAATAGACCTAAATACACACAGATAAATAAGAACAATACGGACTCGCCTCCAAATTATGTACACGATAATATAAATCGAATCTCGCCCAACCTTTTCCTAACCTTTTATGAAAATCTTACCCCGACATTCAGAAAATACGCTCCCCGAAAATCGCACGGGGTTTACACGGCTTTTACCGAAATGGCACGGTTCTGGAAGAGGGGGCTTTGCATATTAATATTATTATGCCCCACTTTTCCATAAGCTGGACGCCGGAATTGGGGGGCCTGATTTTGTGTGTCCCCTGTTGTCTCTGGAATGGCTAATTTATTTTCTGTTTTAGTTATTTATGTTCGGGTGAGTTTGGAAAAGTGTAAATTAACGTTCTTGGTGGACAGGTTGACTCACGGCTACGTTCATTAACTTGAGGGGAGATGGGCCGTTTTTCTGGGCCCCTTTCTCCCTCGTGTTTAGCCCCATTAGTTTCGACATTTTAAGACGTTCGGCCCATTAGTTTGGCGATTTTAACACCTTTAGCTCCATTTCGTTGTCAATTTTATGACCTGTCGTGCTAATTAGGGGTTGATTTTATCCTAGCGAGCGATAGCGAGCCTGTACTTATAAGAGGAACCGGCCCGAGGCAGAGTTTTTCCATATTCATTGTTCACTGCCTCAAGTGTATCATTTATGTGAAGCGATTTTACAGATGCCCACATAAGTTCTGTGCCTCTCCATGGATATAATTATACAGTACATGGATATGTAATGCGCATGGTTGAATTTCAAGTGTAGTGTCTTATGCAGCGGTTAACTCATCTGACTAGTTCACTGAGAATAAAAAGAAACCACACTCGCTACTAATTTGACTTTCATACTAAATATCACGACGAAACTAATAACCCAAACAGTTGTACAGTATACATATTAATGTTAAGCATTACAATAAAGTAAGCATATTTATTCTGCATAGCTCAATAAATTAATATATATATATATATATATATATATATATATATATATATATATATATATATATACAGGGTATATATATAATTTTTATTTATTCTTTATTTATTTTTGGGGGATATGAACTGTTGTCTCTTGTTATATGAAAAGTACATACTGTAATATCTAACATTAGTCAGAACAAGATGCGAAACTGTTAATAGCTTCTAAAATATTAGTACAAGTGTGTTATTAGTTAATAATTGTGAATCTGTTGATAAATTAGTTATATAATTTGTGTGTTGATAGAAACAGTAAACGGGGGGGGGGGGGGGGTAGTGCTGGAGTGCCCTCAGTGATCCCTGGTCTCTGGGTCTTCTCCTGGGCGACCTACATGTGTGTGATATATATTTGTTTATTCCTGTTCGGGCTCGGTCTTGAATCGGCCACCCCCAGCTAAAAATAAAAAAAATAACAAACTAAAATTGGGGTATGTGCCTGAGAGTATTATAGATAGATAGATAGATAGATAGATAGATAGACAGATAGATAGACAGACTCGTTGATGTATACTGTTTGTGCGTGATTGAATGATTGACTTTAATTAGTAGACAAATATTATATATAATTACAGAGCACTTTCTTGTCTGCAGATGCTTCCCCTCATAATTAGCTATGTTCTTTTATTTGCACCGTGTTTATATTTAATTAGCGAATAATTGTTTGATGAAATTGCATTGAAATTAAATGCAAATGCACTTCTGTCTTAATGTGTTCTCTTGTTTAAATTGCATTATTAGATACGCTTAATATTTTTGGGATTAGTTATCAGATATATGTATTTACCATTTACATTATGATTTGCAATGTTTCAGATATCCGTGGTTAATTAGCAAACAGTTATAATTAGGTAAAGTCCTTTGGTTTATACGTAGTTAATTCCACTTCATTTCGGCGCGTCATCAGATAATTGGATAATAAGATAATTAAATGACGTATCTCCGCGCTATACACTCGTACCTACGCAGTTCTTGTATCATTAACAGATGGCTATTATGAAACCAATTAAGCTATCAAGTTACTGCTGTTACTTAACATTGTATTTACTCTTTAGACTTTCATCACGCTTTATGCAACAAATATCCCCAAGACCCCCCCCCCCCCCCTTGAGATATATTTGCTAGAAAAATGTCCTGGTCGAAAGCCGGTTCCTCTTCTATTGCAGGCTCGCTATCTATTGCCAGGACAAATCAGCACCTTAATGGCACGACAGCTCTTACATTCAACAACAACAATTGTGCGAAAGGTCTTATAATTACCAAACTCATGAGGCGAACGCCTTAAAATCTGGAAACTAATGGGGCTAACATGAGGTAGAAGGGGGTCCAGAAAAAAATATAAATCTTGCAGTTGGCCGACAACTGGATTGAACTAGTGCATAACCTCTTGTTGTCAAATTTATAATCTACAGTATATTTCCAGTGTTTATAATCTACAGTATATTTCCAGTGTTTATAATCTACAGTATATTTCCAGTGTTTATAATCTACAGTATATTTCCAGTGTTTATAATCTACAGTATATTTCCAGTGTTTATAATCTACAGTATATTTCCAGTGTTTATAATCTACAGTAAAATTCCAGTGTTTATAATCTACAGTATAGTTCCAGTGTTTATAATCTACAGTATATTTCCAGTGTTTATAATCTACAGTATATTTCCAGTGTTTATAATCTACAGTATATTTCCAGTGTTTATAATCTACAGTATATTATTTGTTTATAATGTGGACGATATCAATAATCTACAGTATTATTTGTGTTATAATCTACAGTATATTTCCAGTGTTTATAATCTACAGTATATTTCCAGTGTTTATAATCTACAGTATATTTCCAGTGTTTTATTATACATTGGATATAATCGGTCAAAAATAAGCAGAGTAAATTGAGATAATAACCCTTTTCAATTTAGTACAGCACTTGTATAAAATCTCTAATTATTTGTTATGTGGACGATATCAATAAACATTAGTATTATTTGTTATGTGGACGATATCAATAAACATTAGTATTATTTGTTATGTGGACGATATCAATAAACATTAGTATTATTTGTTATGTGGACGATATCAATAAACATTAGTGCAAATAACGCCACCGACCGGAGTGCCTGACTCCTCATTACAAACATATTACTGGTAATATGCAATTCATATATTTCTAAATAACCTGGGCATTGGTGGAATATCAAATGAATGTCCAGCAATATCAAAGAGTATTGCATTAGTATTTACTGAATCATTTTCATAGCGTGTATATTAAAAGAGTAAGATATTTATATTTATTCCAAATTAGACGTCTTTTTAATTACATTATAGCAATATTTAGACCATGATCAACAGCTTAAGAAGGATCTGTTTAGTGAAAAGGGTTTAAGTGGGATAGTTCGAAGCCTGTTTATTGCTAGAGGCCCTTATTAAACTGAATAGGATAGTCGAATACTAGCCAGAATAAACTTAAACGGACGGCACCGGTACTCAAAGGGTTAATACATTCATGAAATAGCTAAATCCAATAAAGTATAATTCTCTTTGCTGAATAACGCGAGCTGCACTAATAGATCTCAGCTTTAAGGGGAGATTTCCACATGAAAGATATTTTTCTGGACCCCCTTCTCCCTCATGTTAGCCCCATTAGTTTTGAGATTTTAAGACGTTCGGCTCATTAGTTTGCCTTTTGTTTGAGACCTTTCGTGCCATTTGGGATTTAAACGTTTTCCTGGCAAGCGATTGTGGGCCTACAATTTAGAAGGAACCATTTCTACCGAAACATGTAAATATTTAACTCAAAGGGGTGGGGGTGGGTGGGAGGGTCCTTGGTCGAATGATATAAGCTTGATAGAGGGCTAGGGAGGAAACTGAAACTAATATATATAATGATAAATGTATAAGGAAACTAATACACATAAACTACCGTTAAGGGGAGATGGGCTGGTTTTTGGTCTATTAATTCTTTTATTAATTTATTTTTTTAGTTTTCTCGCTAAACCTCCCTCAAACTTAGAAAAACATTCCGTAGACACACCCTCAAGATAAAAACAAAATGGAGCTAAAGATATCATTATCGCCAAACTAATGGGCCAAACGTCTTAAAATATGAAAACAAGTGGGGCTAAACATGAGGGAAAAGAAGGTCCAGAAAAACGGCCTGCCTCCCCTTAACTAATGACTGAAAGGCTGCCTTACGAGTTATCTATAAGTCTATATGTGTTACCTTGCGAGATATTTCGTTCCTTGGCAACTGATTTATTGAACAGGGTGTTAACTAATAGGAAACTGATAAAGCTCCGCGTCAGACCAATGCCAGATGTTCATAATTAGCAACATATATCGCTAACCTATTCTCTCTCTCTCTCTCTCTCTCTCTCTCTCTCTCTCTCTCTCTCTCTCTCTCTCTCTCTCTCTCTCTCTCTCTCTCTCTCTCTCTCTCTCTCTCTCTCTCTCTCAGCAACATGTTTATCGATGACCATTCAAGATTCTATGGCAATTTACCGCCAGGAAGTTATTATAGTTTCTTGACTGACGACGGGCGGACAACTTAATTACTGACTCACGACTGACTGGCTGGATAGTTAGCGGACTGCCTTAAAGGAGCCCACCTTGCTTTTTTTTTATGTCCCTCTCTCTTTGGCTTGTATCCATTCAGCCTACTGTTTAAAGACTTTTACCTCCATCCGGGTGTCAATATTTTCCTGGCGAGCGGTAGTGAACCAGCATATATATTTTTGTTTTGTTATGACAGCAAGTTAAATTTGTACATTTTTCGGTGGAAAAATTTCTCCGGCGAAGCCGGATTTCTCCATACAATGGTGGCTCGCTATTTCTCGCCAGGAAAAAATCGACACATGGATTGGGATAAACGTCTTAAAACAGTTGGCTGAATGGGGCCGAATGGATACAAACCAGGGAAAGAAAAAAAAGTGAGATACAAATTAAAAAAGCCGGTGACCCCCCTTAACTATTGTGGTGGTGGAGTGAGTAAGTGATTAAGTAAACTATTCCTACAGTTCTAACAATGTATTGTCATCTCACACATTTTACTTTCTTAATAATTATCGTATGCCCCATATTGGTTCTCTCTTGATATAGTAGATTATCAGAGAGAGAGAGAGAGTTAGCGAGTAAGAGTTAGCGAGTAAGAGTAAGTGAGCACAAGATGAGCAAGACCCCCCAGCAAACGAGAGAGGGAAATACCTTCAGTAACTCCTATGGAATGAGAGAGAGAGGCTGAGGGGAAATGGTGTTGGCAGCGTGAGAGAGAGAGAGAGATTTTAACCGTGGATATGGAGGAATTAGAAGGGCAATAAACATTAGCAAAAAATTGGATTAGTTGGAGAGAAGGGGGGAGGAAGGGTTACATAAAGTTACATAGACACAAACCACCTGCTCCCAACCAGGTGATCCGACCTTAAGCCCTTCAGCACCATGACGCCTTTTTAACTATGATTCTGGCTAAAATTAGATTACTGTATGCAGTTTAAGAAGGACCTGTGTTATTCAGAGGGCTTCCTAAGATCTTATGTACTCTTTTGAGCCTTAGATTGCTTTATGTAGTTTAAGAAGGACCTGTGTTATTCAGAGGGCTTCCTAAGATCTTATGTACCCTTTTGAGCCTTAGATTGTTTTATGCAGTTTAAGAAGGACCTATGTTATTCAGAGGGCTTCCTAAGATATTATGTACCCTTTTGAGCCTTATATTGCTTTATGTAGTTTAAGAAGGACCTGTGTTATTCAGAGGGCTTCCTAAGATCTTATGTACCCTTTTGAGCCTTAGATTGCTTTATGTAGTTTAAGAAGGACCTGTGTTATTCAGAGGGCTTCCTAAGATCTTATGTACCCTTTTGAGCCTTAGATTGCTTTATGCAGTTTAAGAAGGACCTGTGTTATTCAGAGGGCTTCCTAAGATCTTATGTACCCTTTTGAGCCTTAGATTGCTTTATGCAGTTTAAGAAGGACCTATGTTATTCAGAGGGCTTCCTAAGATCTTATGTACCCTTTTGAGCCTTAGATTGCTTTATGCAGTTTAAGAAGGACCTATGTTATTCAGAGGGCTTCCTAAGATCTTATGTACCCTTTTGAGCCTTAGATTGCTTTATGCAGTTTAAGAAGGACCTATGTTATTCAGAGAGCTTCCTGATATCTATTTACCCCTTTGAGCCGTAGAGGTAAATTATACGCTAAAGAAAATCGATTGATGGTAACCAGAATATGACGAAAAAAAAACGTCAGGTGCTGAAGGGGTTAAACAATACTGGTAAATGCATCTTGCCCATATTAATATTTTGTGTCAGCCAGGGATCGAACCCAGGCCATATACTAAAATAGTGCAAGACAAGGACAACAAAGCAGGATGCTCTTTGAGAAGTAGGGAGCGAAAGAATAGTTGAATAGAAATAGTTACCGAATTTGTGAGAAGAGCAAAATAGAGAGCGAACGGAATGAGAATGATGGATAAATAAAAGAACTTGAGACGGAAAGGAAAGCTAATTAGAGAGAGCAATTAGCGAAAATGGTAGATAGTAAGGAATAATAAATGAGAATAGCAAAAACAGAGAGCAAAACTAATGAGAATGGTGGATATATAAAAGAGCTTGAGACGAGAAAAAAAAAGGAATTAGAGAGCGCATTTTTTTTTTTTTTTTTTTTTTTTTTTTTTTTCTATTTGATTGAGGGAGGCAAAAGGCATAACTGCCTATAGCGAGTGCCTCCCCCATAGTTGAAAGAGTGACCGGGCCAAAATCAAGGGACGTTCGAGCCAAAATGCCTGGACACACGGAGTTTGAAGCAATTTAAGTCATAGGAAGAGGGAAAGACTGATTCTGGGAGAGAGTTCCAGAGCTCAGATGTTGAGTAGAAGAAAGTTTGAGAGTAACGTTTCACTCTTGGGTTCGAGAGTTGCACAGAGTAGGGGTGGGATTGAGTTGCAAGAAGGGTACCACGTGCCCTACGTAAAGGAGGTGGTATGCACTGGGATAGCTCTGAGGAACACTGATTATTATAGTAGCGATAGAATAGCGAGAGAGATGCAACATTGCGGCGGAGAGAGAGAGATTGCAGAGAGTTGGTGAGTGGACGGGAGTTAATGATACGAAAGGCCTTCCTTTCAACTTTGTCTAGGAGAGCAGTGTGAGAGGAACCTCCCCACACATGTGAACAATACTCAATACAAGGGCGCACTATGCCCCTGTACAGAGCAAGAAGCTGTGCAGGGGAAAAGAACCCCCTAAGGCGGTTGAGCACACCCAGCTTCTGGGAGGCTGCCTTAGCAAGACTGGTAATATGGTCCTTCCAAATGAGAGCAGCGGAAGACACCAAGAATATTGAGAGAAGATGAAGGGTTGATTTTTGTATTGTTGAAGAATAAGGGATAGTCCGCTGAGAGATCCTGACGGGTAGATAGATGGAGAAATCGGGTTTTGGAAGCATTAAAGTTAACAAGGTTTTCTCTGCCCCAATTGGAAATAGTATTTAGATCAGAATTTAAGAGTTCTATGGCTTCATTACGTTTGTCGTTGAGGGATTGCTGGCTGGGGCGTTCTGAAAAACTAATGGAGTAGTGCAAGGTTGAGTCGTCTGCGTATGAATGGATGGGAATTAAGGTACAGTTAAGGAGATCATTTATAAAAATTAGAAAGAGAATAGGAGATAGGACAGAGCCCTGAGGAACACCGGAGTTTATAGAGTGAGGAAGTGAACAATGGCCGTCCACAACCGCGGCTATGGAACGGCCGGAAAGGAAATTAGAGACAAAGGCACAGATGGAGGGATAGAAACCGAAGGAGGGTAGTTTAGAAATTAAAGATTTATGCCAGACTCTATCGAAGGCTTTCGATATGTCTAGTGCAATAGAAAAAGTCTCACCGAAGTCCCGAAAGGACTTTAGTTAGTAAGTAAGTAAGTTAGTAAGGGACAATAAGCGAGAAGAGCAAAATAGAGAGTGAAAACTGTGAGAATGATAGATTACTAGAAGAGCTTGAGACGAAAAATTAGAGCGTTTTAGAGTGAGAAATTCCGGAGACCCAGTAAATGTCCTCCCATGTCCTAGCACTCAAATATTTGTTGTCCTTGCGCCGAGTCTTCCTCTCTCTCTCTCTCTCTCTCTCTCTCTCTCTCTCTCTCTCTCTCTCTCTCTCTCTCTCTCTCTCTCTCTCTCTCGGCTTTCGGCTTTCGGCTTTCGGCTTTCGTAAAAAACGTTCCTGTTTAACAAACCTCTTAGACTTCTTCCACGATATCCTCAACCTCTACGATGAGAGTAAAGCTGTAGATATTATATACCTTGATTTTCAAAAGGCCTTTGACAAAGTTCCCCACAAACGTTTACTGCTAAAACTAAAAGCGCATGGAATACAAGACGGTGTGTTGAAATGGATAGAAAATTGGCTCAGCAACAGAAAGCAAAGGGTAGTCATAAACGGTAAGGCATCTAAATGGACCAATGTAAGTAGCGGGGTACCCCAGGGATCGGTACTAGGACCAATTCTCTTTCTAATTTACATCAACGACATAGATGAGGGTCTCACCTGCACAATCTCAAAATTTGCTGACGATACAAAAATTGCAAATAGCGTACTCTCAAAAGAACAAGTTGACAATATGCAACACAATCTAGATAAATTGTCATGTTGGGCCCAAATTTGGCAAATGAGTTTCAATGCGGATAAATGTAAAGTACTACATGTCGGATACCTAAATGAGAAAGCAAACTATTCGATGAATGGCACTCAGCTTAAGAATGTAAACAGAGAAACTGATCTGGGAGTAACAATATCGAGTAACCTAAAACCGAGTCAACAATGTTCAGAAGTTGTTAAGAAGGCAAACAAAATAATTGGCTTTATAGGCAGGTCATTTGAGCATAAATCCAAAGAAGTTATCCTAACCCTTTACAATTCCTTAGTCCGCCCTCTTCTGGAATACTGCGTTCAATCCTGGTGCCCTTATTACCAAAAAGATATAAACAAGCTAGAACGAGTTCAACGTAGAGTTACCAAAATGATACCTAGCCTAAAGAACAAACCATACGAAGAGCGTCTTAGAGAATTAAATCTATTTCCTTTAACCCAGCGCAGATTAAGAGGTGACTTAATTCAAGTGTTCAAAATCATCAAAGGCATCGACAATATGAACTGTAGTAAGTACTTCACTATCGACCAATCTAATTACACGCGGGGAAACGGTTTGCAAAATTATTGGTAAATCTTTTAACTCGCACGAATCTAAGAATTTCTTCTTCAATCGAGTTGTCAAATTGTGGAATGGGCTTCCCCGAGACGTTATAGACTGCAGCACCGTTGATTCATTTAAATTCCGCCTAGACAAATATCTCCCATCAAACCCGCGACTGACTGCGTTTGTAAATGAATAACTTTATCCTCCCCTCAGTTACTAACCCATATGTCCCCTACTAACTTCCTAGTCCTGCCACGTTAGTGGCAGGGCAGTAGTTCCCTTTCCAATGTTCCCTTACCCACTCTAAACCACTGTTTGGACACTTGACTCAGTGTTGGAGGACAAGCAGCCTAGAAGGGTCACTAGATCTGTTGTTGCTTGATTTCCTTTGTACTCCTTTGTACTCTCTCTCTCTCTCTCTCTCTCTCTCTCTCTCTCTCTCTCTCTCTCTCTCTCTCTCTCTCTCTCTCTCTCTCTCTCTCTGTTACTAACCCATATGTCCCCTACTAACTTCCTGTGGTGATGGGCTGGTCTATCAGAGTGAGAACTGAGCGATCTCTGCCATACCCATAGCTTACTCTGACTGTTCCTTTAACTTATATATTTTCTAGATCTCAAGTGACGACGTCTTTTCCGTGGATTGACCTCCCAATCTACAAGATTGGAAGCCAAAGCGTCACATTTTTCCCTTGCCCCTCAACTTTCTCTTCATAATTGCTGAGGGGCACAGGGCCCTGGGTGGGGCTTTGGTTTCCTGGGCGTTTCCGCACCCTCCTTAGCTCCCAGCCATGGAGTGGCTTCGGTCACCCAGGCTTTATTGTGGTCGGCAGGGAGGGTTCTGTGGGGGTGCTCGGTTATGGTCTTGGCCTTCAACGGGGCCTTGGGGCTGTTCGGCCAGGCAGCTTGGGGAACAACAACAACAACAACAACAACTAACTTCCTAGTCCTGCCACGGACATTAGTTCCAGGGCAGTAGTTCCCTTTCCAATGTTCCCTTACCCACTGTTTGGACACTTGATCCTCAGTGTTGGAGGACAAGCAGCCTAGAAGGGTCACTAGACCTGTTGTTGCTTTATTTCCTTTGTACTCCTTTGTACTCTCTCTCTCTCTCTCTCTCTCTCTCTCTCTCTCTCTCTCTCTCTCTCTCTCTCTCTCTCTCTCTCTCTCTCTCTCCTTCTTCTTCTCCACATGTCATCCGCTCACTCGCTTTTTATTCACTATCACACTCCTCATCTATCTATCTACCTGTCTATATATCTCTCTTCATCTATCTATCGTTCTCTATGTGTATATGATTATAATGGTCTATCGCTCGCTGTATCTCGCTTCACACTTACATTATTGCTTCACTGTCACTCACGGACTTAAGGGGAGGAAGGCCGTTTTTCTGGACCCCTTTCTCCCTAATGTATAGCCCCACTAGTTTTGAAATTATAAGACGTTCGGGCCATTAGTTTGGCGATTTTAACACCTTTCGCCCCATTTCGTTGACAATGTTAAGACCTTTCGTGCCATTTAGGTGTTGATTATTTCCTGGCGAGCGATAGCGAGCCTGCAATTTTAAGACGAACCGGCCTTCGGTCGGGACATTTTCCTACCGAAAAATGTACAAATTTATCTTGAAGGGGAGTCTAGGGGGTATTTTTCTAAGCTTGATGGAGGTCTAGCGAGGAAACTAACAAAATATATGAATAAATGAATTAATAAACCAAACAAACGGCCAGTCTCACCTTAATCAAATTCTCTAAACTTTTTAACTGGGAAGAAATTGTCAGTTCCATGTTCCCAGTTGATTCAGAATCTGGCTCTCTCATAGTTATCCCCATTAGTTTGGACATTTTAAGACATTTCGCTCCATTTCTTTGTCAATATTTACACCTTTCGTGCCACGTAGGTGTCAATTATGTCCTGGCGAGCGATAGTGAGCCTGTAATTTATGAGGAATCAGCCTTCGGCAGGGAAAATTTCTACCTAAAAATTAATAAATATATATTATAAGCGAGTCTTGTTTTCTTTTTCTATGTTTTTGTTTTAAGCTTGATAGAGGTCTAGGGAACACACTAGAAAAAAACACTTAACACTAGTCATATATAGTGAATGTTTAAATACCTCTAAGATAAACATGGATAAGCATTAACGATCGGACTCCTACAGATCTGTTCTAGCATTCAGTATTTAATTTCCGAAGCTAATTACAGGGCGAAACTCTTAAGTAGACATTCATTTTGTGAAGAGTATCCATTTGGACTTAATAATTCAGGAGTTAAGCTGCGAGATAGCCAACATTTCTTTTGTGTCTTCATTTCATACGCGTCTTGGTTCTTGAACAAAGAATACCGGTAGTAGATTATCAGTAGGTAAAGTGGATCTCATTATCATTGATATAACTTTGTTAAATTACTAAGTAGCAGGAACGCTAGTGAAACTATTTATCTTAAATGCCGAATGTCTTATGCAACAAGTATGTGGTGTAAAAAAAGTAAGTTTGATCATCAACTGTTAAAATATTGTATTAGGCTGTGTATTTTTCGATTTAACTATAGGGTAGCGGGCACCATGTTCATAGAGACATGAATAGATTAAATATAAAAGTATAATTGCAAACTAAGTAATCAAATTATACATGTACAATGCAATACTTCTTTGCTAATAATTAAAGTATACATAATTATATAGGCTAAATATATATGTAAATATATACAGAATTAAGAATATACATAAGAACAGGGTGAACTATTAAATATAAACATCAGGTGTGGTGGAGTGGTCTTGCCACTGGACTGGTAATCCAATGGCCCTTGGTTCGAATTCCTATATGTCAAAGGAAATATATTATTGGGATGGAATTTGTTTTGTACCTAGTATCAGTGCATTACCACAAAGCCCACCGAAACTCCCAACAAATACCCTCATTGTTCCCTGATTAAATAGCACTGTATGAATATTCCCATATTAAAAATATGCTACAGGGGGGCTAGTTAATTGCTCAATAGGTGGCGTTTTGAGAGTGAGGGTCCGAGTCTGGGGGATAAGACAGTGAACCACAGAGGCGAAGAAACTTCAGTGATGGGCTGCTTCGAGCCGTTATTGGGTGCTTCACATGTCTCACTCCCTAAACTGGAACTATATCTCATAGGCTTCACCGTGTTGAGCGGTTGAATGTACAGGCTCTCAGCCTATGCCCGAGAGGGAGCAGTTGGAATATAGAAGAAACAAAGGATTAAAATAATTTAACTAAGCATGGCAGATAATCAGTCCGTAAGCTTCACCTCAAAGTTCATGGGCATTTTTATATTTAGATACAGAATTGCAAGATTGAGATGCAACATTAATAAGTTTCTCTGTTACTGACTTTATTAGAGATTAACATTTAAGTAGGAGTAAAGAAAGATTGATGGGTACTCAGGAAATGCATCTCTTAGTTCATAGCCGTATTGAAATTAAATAGGACAACAGGCCCCATGTGCAAAATACTGTAAATATGTCTAGTTTTGTTTTTAGATTTAGTTAAAGGCATAAATTAGCCAGCCAAATGCTTCTCTTAGCTCCTATATATACAGTACAGCATATAGTGACTACTGTATGGAGGCGGTTGCTATACATATAATATTTCTTACTTGATTGCATTTCATATTATATTATATATATATTTGTATTTTCACCAACCAACTTCACTTCCAAACTCAATTAATGGCATCAACAAATACATGTGGCACTCCAAGGACTCGAACCCAGGATACTCACACTGAAATTCCGCGCACTTATGCATTACGCATACTGAAACTAGAAAGGCACAGTAGGTAATCAGTCAGTATAATTCACTTCTGTCTTCAAAGGCATTACGGTATTAACCCTTTCAACCAGATGACGCCAGTTCATTTTGTTATTTGTTGTAGCTACCTCCATACTATGTTATTCAGGTTAGGAAGGATCTGCCCGTGTAAGAGTGGTAAATCATTCGGTATAATACATTTTGTTTTATCTCAAACACATTTAAGGATTATGGGGCAGTGCAGGGTGAACCTTGCGTATTAACGAGTTTCTCCTCTTTGATCTAATGCAATTTGGGGTGAAATTGAAATGGTAAATAGATACTCCGTCGGTCAAACCGTAATACATTGTACAAATTTGAGGTTGAAGTACAGGACGGTTGGAAGTACACGTATCAATATTGTAATTATTTGTATATTGAATTAGGGTGCAAAATAAACAAAACATGGCTTCAGTAACCATATGCATAATATTTCTTCATAACCTGCATTTCCTGATTGAAAAGTACACTCGCACCAAAAACTATCGGTATAGGGGGTGATCGACGACCTCCGAAACGATACGTGGACACTGTGATGTGTCGGGAAGGTTGGTATCGGCATACCCCCCCCCCCCCCTCCCTGCACTAGGTGTTGCCATATGGCTGACAATCAGTGTGTTTGTTTCCTCATTTTGGTGTGTTGCTTTGAGTCTCGGTGGTTCGGTCTCGGTCAGGGCTGCCAACATAGGCTGGAACAGCTCGCCTTTCCCAATACCTATCGTCACTGGTCTCAAATTGTTCACACTACAGTATGCACCTATAGTTTTTGGTGCGAGTGTATCTCATTATAGCTCACATATATTTTGTATATTAAATTCATAAAAGAAATGAGGAAAATGTAGAAAATTAGTTTGTAAAACTTGCCTCCTATATCACACATATTTAGTCATTATACTACAGTGGGAATCAAACTTATACTTAATGTTGTTCCCTAATATCGAAAGCGCTTGAGGATTACTGTAAACCAAGAACAAATAGTATATACTCAGTCGGCAAAATTAATATCATAGTTTATTCGAATGTCCAGATTAAACTTCTGAGAATCAGGAACCGTTTTGTTTAGCTTATTTTAAAAATACAGATAAATAGGCCATTAGTCTGTCAAATACGCCTCCTACAACATTCAACTTTCGCATTTTGAGCTTAAACTACGGGTAGCAAAACAGTGGGTTTTTGTCTGTTAGATTATACAGTATATAGATACTAAAAAAGCGAAGTAGATACTCAGCCAGTCAAATTCGCTTCTTAACTCGTATGACTTACTTTTCAATCAAGTAAAGCCTTTCTCAATGTTTTCTTAGTTAACCCTGACGATTGTTTTGAGCTTCAGAACGATGTATTTAAAGGGTTAGCTGGGATAGTATTTAAAGGGTTAGCTGGGATAGTATTTAAAGGGTTAGCTGGGATAGTATTTAAAGGGTTAGCTTATATTTAAAGGGTTAGCTGGGATAGTATTTAAAGGGTTAGCTGGGATAGTATTTAAAGGGTTAGCTGGGATAGTATTTAAAGGGTTAGCTGGGATAGTATTTAAAGGGTTAGCTGGGATAGTATTTAAAGGGTTAGCTGGGATAGTATTTAAAGGGTTAGCTGGGATAGTATTTAAAGGGTTAGCTGGGATAGTATTTAAAGGGTTAGCTGGGATAGTATTTAAAGGGTTAGATGGGATAGTATTTAAAGGGTTAGCTGGGATAGTATTTAAAGGATTAGCTGGGATAGTATTGAAATCTAAATATATAATATCATATGACTTGTCATTATCTACTGCTTCATATACCTCTGAGAAAAAACTAAGCAAATTAGTTATAAATTATATAAATTATATTTCACTGTACGTAAGTGAAATATAATTTATATAATTTATAACTAATTTGCTTAGTTTTTTCTCAGAGGTATATGAAGCAGTAGATAATGACAAGTCATATGATATTATATATTTAGATTTCAGTAAAGCTTTCGACAGAGTCCCTCATGAGAGATTGATGAGAAAGGTTGAGGCACATGGAATAGGTGGGGCGTTGTTAGGATGGATTAGGTCATGGCTAATTGGTAGGAAGCAGAGAGTCGGCATAAATGGTACCAAGTCAGAATGGGGAGCAGTCAAAAGTGGTGTCCCCCAGGGATCGGTATTAGGTCCCCTGTTGTTTCTTATATACATAAATGACCTAGATTTAGGTATAACTAGTAGGATAAGTAAATTCGCAGACGATACTAAAATAGGGAGATCAATTGATTCAGATAGCGATATAGAGTGCCTCCAAAGGGATCTAGATACCTTACATGAATGGTCAGTAAATTGGCAGATGAAGTTTAACATTGACAAATGCAAGGTATTAAAGATAGGGAAGATGCAAACCCAAGTTAAATATAAACTAGCTAATTTAGAATTAGTAAATTCAGCCTGCGAGAAAGATCTAGGTGTGTTATAGCAATGATTTGAAGCCTAGCAAACAGTGTATAAGCGTTCGTAATAAGGCAAACAGGATTCTCGGGTTCATCTCTAGGAGTGTGAGTAACAGAACTGCTGATGTTATCTTAAAACTTTACTTGTCATTAGTGAGACCCCATATGGATTATGCTGTCCAATTTTGGTGTCCTTATTACAGAATGGACATAGATTCATTGGAGAGAGTACAGCGTAGAATGACAAAAATGATCCATAATATTAGAAATCTTTCATATGAAGAAAGGTTGAAGAAATTAGGTTTACATTCGTTAGAGAGACGCAGAGTTAGAGGGGATATGATAGAGGTGTTCAAGTGGGTTAGTGGGATTAACAAAGGGGGACATGGCAAATGTACTAAAGCTCAGTGATAGCGAAAGAACTCGTACCAATGGTTTCAAATTAGATAAATTTCGTTTCAGAAAAGATATAGGCAAGTATTGGTTTGGTAACAGAGTTGTAGACGGGTGGAATGGACTACCAAGTGCTATAGTGGGATCTAAAACTGTAGGGAGCTTTAAGATAAAATTGGATAAGCATATGGACGAGAAGGGTTGGGTGTGAAGGGGGATCAGCCGGGTTGGGCCCATCAGCGCTCTGCAGACCCCCATAATCCTGCGTTAATCTCTAACCGTTTTGGTAAGATGATCCTCAGGGTATTAGAGTGTGAAGCCTATAATTGGGCTTTGTAATGAATTGGGGTTGTGTGGGACAGGGATCTGCCTTGCTTAGGCCAATCGGCTTTCTGCAGACTCCCATTTTCTTATGTTCTTATGTTCTTATTTAAAGGGTTAGCTGGGATAGTATTTAAAGGGTTAGCTGGGATAGTATTTAGACCTTTGATTTAAATATAGAATAATAGTGTGTAGGAGGTAGGTAGGTATGTAGGTAGAATATAACCCAAATTGTCGTCATCTGCTTGAAAGGGTTAAGGTGAGATGGGCCGTTTTTCTGGCCCCCTTTCTCCCTCGTGTTTATCCCCATTAGTTTTGAGATTATAAAACGTTTGACCTATTAGGTTGCCGATTTTAACACTTTTCGACCCATTTCTTTGTCAATTTTAGGACCTTTCATGTCATTTAGGTGTCGGCGAGCGATAGCGAGCCTGTAATTTTATGAGGAACCATCCTTCGGCTGGGACATTTTGCTACCGAAAAATTTACAAATTTACCTTGAAGGGGGTTTAGGTTTTGTTTTCTAAGTTTGATAGAGGTCTAGCGAGGAAACTAAACAAATAAATGAATACATTCATTAATAGACCAAAATAGCAACCACTAGCCTCTTAAGGACAGGGCAGTAGGGTCTAGCACACATAATTAACACATCATCCTTCCAGCCAGCCCAATTTGGACGCATTATCCTTCTAGCCAATGTAAAGAAGCCAGGCAGAGATTGTAACGAGGAAATGGTTGTGGCAGAAGCTTGTAATCATCCCTCGCCCCCCCCCCCCCCTCCCTCCTTGTTTATTTATCTGGGGTTCGTGAGTGGGTTGAAATGTCTGGGTAATGGGACTATACTTGCTGATCGAGGGGTTGGATCTTTGTCACGAACGCACACGGGCCGGGCCAGAGTTACCAAATCAAGTCCGCTAGAATAATATATATATAGGTCGAAAATAGCTAGAATAATAGCACAATCTCTACACAATTTCTCTAACAGGCTCACATCTACAGAATATCGCTAGAATGTATGTCGCTATATGTAAAATGTTGCCTCTAGATCGAAGTAAATATGTCTAGATCGATTGGGAAAGTAGCTAAATTGGCAACACTACATTCGTCTATCCCTTTTAGGGAGTAAAATCAAAATCTCCCCTTAATCTAACCTAACCAAACCTATTCTGAACCAAGATTCGTGGTTCAATTGGCCCTGGTTGCGATTCACTGGCTAAAACTGCGTGCTGGTTAAAATAGCCGGTCACCCTTGTATATTTATCTAGCTTTCGTGAGCCAGTTGCGGTGCTTGGGAAAAGGCGATGTCACACGAGCGATTTTTCCGGCTATTTTTACGAGCAATTGTAGTTTGGCAGCTTTAAAATTTAACCCTTTGAACACCAGCGACGTGTGCTAGATTATACTCTCCTAGCTTTATTTTGACGATATTATGCAGCGTAGGAAGGATCTGAGATAGCTAAAAGGGCTGGTTGAGATATATTGAAGCCTTATTGCTGCTAGAGGTCCTTTCTAAGCTAAATTTGATTTTCTAATAGTTGCCAGAATTTGATAAAAATGGACATTCCTGGCACTGAATGGGTCGCAGTATCAAATTTTAGCCACCTATGATAATCTACCTTCAGTCCATTTTCGGAATCCAATGCCAAAGAACTTCAAAATCGTGCAAAAAAACTTGGTCATCGAAAATTGCCGTATAAGACGCTTGTGTGACACCGGCTAAAGGGGGGAGGCGGAGTTTTTCTGACCCCCCTTCTCCCTCATGTCTAGCCCCAATAGTTTTCAGATTTATGGATGTTCAGCCCATTAGTTTTTTTTTTTTTTTTTTTTTTTTTGAGACAATGAACGGAGGAAAGAAAAACACAGATAAAACAAAAAGGTCCATGTGCCTAAAGGCATCCTCCATTCATAAAATGTTTGTAACAACTGGATTTAAACATTTGTAGATTGTAAGTTTGTGGAAAGCAATTCGAGGGAAGTGAATTCCAAAGAGTAGTAGCTCTGGGGATAAATGAATTCTGATAAGCAGAAGTTCTGCATTGTGGAGGAGAAAGTGTAAATTCATGGGCGCTCTCAGCTGCCCTAGTTCTACGGGGAAAGATGTGGAGAGGCGGCACAATTGAAGCAAGTTCCTCGGAACAATTGCTGTGAAAATATCTGTAGAATAATGCAAGGGATGCAACGTTTCTTCGTATGGATAATGTAGGAAGGTCCTGTGTGATTGCAGCGTTATTGATTAATCTAATAGCTTTATTTTGAATTTTGTCCAACTGCCTCAATGCAACCACTCCACTTCCACCCCACAGAGGTGAACAGTAATCCATCTGAGAACGCACATGACTTTTATATATCACGGCCAACTGCTCGTCAGTGAAGAATTCTCGAACTCTGTACAGGAGTCCCAGTTTTTTAGAGGCATTCTTAGCAATGCTTCTAACATAATGTGTCCAGCTCAAGTTAGTAGTTAATGTTACACCGAGAATGTCAATACTAGGGGAAGTGGGAATATTTACATCATTAAAAAATATATGGGAGTCAGTGAGATTCTGTCGGTTAGAAAATTGAATGTACTTGGTTTTCTGTGCATTAAAGGAAACTAGATTCTTTTGTCCCCATCCATTAATTCTAGAAAGGTCCTGGTTCAGAGAAATTGCAGTGTTTATTTTTGAATTTATAAGATCGGGTTGGGTGACAGAATTGGTAAATGTGAAGGAACTGTGGAGTGTTGAGTCATCTGCGTAGGAATGTATTGGATTATGAGTGGTAGATATGAGATCATTGATATGAATGAGGAACAGAATTGGGGCCAAAACTGATCCCTGGGGAACACCAGCATTTATTGAGTGAAATTGAGAATAAAGGCCATCTACCATTACACGTATTTTTCTGTTATGAAGATAAGAAGAAATTAGTGGAACTAATGATGCAAGGCCGTAGTGTGACATCTTCGACAATAAGGATTGATGCCAGACTCTATCAAATGCCTTTGATATATCCAGTGCTATTGTATGTGTTTCACCATGTTGGTCTGTAGCTTGGTTGATTTGATGCGTAAGAAGGCAAAGCATGTCTGCAGTTGATCGACATCGTCTAAAACCATATTGCCTATCACTGATTAATTTATTATTCTCAAGATGCTTAATTATGTGATTATTTAATATAATTTCAAAGACTTTACCAAGAGTGGAAGTTATAGCTATTGGTCTGTAGTTTGATGGATCTGAAGAGGCACCTTTTTTAGGAACTGGATGGATGTTTGCTTCTTTCCAGGGTACTGGGAAGCATGAGGTATGAGTACACAGACGGAAAAATTTTTGCCAATACAGGAGCGAGCACCAAGGAGCAATTCTTAAGTACTATTGGAGGAATTTCATCTGGACCAGGAGCCTTATCTACCGAGAGATTCTGCAAAATAGTTTTGACATGTCTGGTGTGGATCTTAAGTGAGGGAATTTCAGGCGAATTAAAATTAAGTACAGGGACATCTTGATTTATTTCATCTAAGGTTGAGTTGGTGGAGAAAATATCCGCAAGAAGGTTAGCTTTACCTCGTGGGTCACTTACAAGATTGCCAGTCGGAGATTTTAATGGTGGAATGGATGAAGCAGTAGTGAAGTTGGATTTAAATGAGTTAAGAGTAGACCAAAATATTTTGTTATCATTTGGATTATTTAGAAGTTTATTTGCCTGCTTGTGGAGAAAGTTTGATTTAGTTAGGTTTAATACAGTTTTGGCATGATTTCTGATGTTTCTAAAGTAATTAAAGGCTTCATGTGTTTTTGATCTTGTGTATGCATTGTAGGCTATTGCTTTTTGTTCAGTTACTCTAGCACAATTATGGTCAAACCATTTAGGTGAATTAGATCTTTTACTGTACTTTTGATGAGGAATAAAAGTTTCCATTCCAATTTTTACAAAATCTTGTATGTGGCTCAAGGTGGAGTGTGCATCATTAGAAAAGAAAGAGGTCCAGGGAATATCAATAAAGAAACCTTGAAGACCCTCCCAGTCTGCCCTATCGTAATGCCATTTAGTCACCAAAACAGGTTCAGAGTGGGAAGGTGTGGTAGGTGATAGACAGGTGGCCTGTATCAGACAGTGATCAGAAGATCCAAGCGGGGACCTCACTGTAACATCATAATTTTCTGAATTGGTTGTTAAAAATAAGTCCAGTAGGTGGGAATTAGGATTAGGATTATCTGGTACACGGGTGGGTTGGTTGACTAGTTGAGTGAGATTAAATGAGTCTGCAAATAGCTCACATTCAAGACCAGCATCATCAGTCCTGGCTGAATAAGTGAGCCATTCAACATTATGGACATTAAAATCACCCAACACAGTGATTTCAGAAGAAGCATTTAAGTTGGGGACACTGAGTTGTGAGGACAGAGAATCAAAAAGACTTTGCTCTGGAGGAGTATTTGGGGAACGGTAGATGCAACATATGTATTTAAATTTACCAGCAGAAATTAATTTGTATATAGAATAATCAAAATAGGGACAATTGAAACTAGTAACCTCCTCCAGGGCAATTTCAGATTTTGCGAAGCAACATACACCTCCTTTAGTTTGGCGATTTTAAGACCTTCACCGAATTTCTTTGGCAATATTAGGACCTTTCGTGCCAATTCTCCCTACCAAAAATTCCTTTGAGACCTCTGGTGGACGCTTCTGAACTAGCGCCAGAGCTACGATTGTAGACATCACTATACCCAACACCTAGGATATGCACAGTTTATCTCAATTTTTGTGTGATTCTACACTTTTTTATTATACAGTATACGACTACACTAAGTGCTTATATAGTATAGTAATAAAGGGAAAGTCCATATACAGCTGATAATGACTACAAACATAATTATAAGCTGATTAATTATCATAACAAAATTGGCGCGAATATACCTGCTGACTTTGTATTGTAAATATACGTTATTTTTTAATGTGGGTAATTTTAAAATATATAAAACAAAAGTATGCATAGACCAAAGTATGTGTCAGCTACAGAAATTTAGACTAACTGCATATATTATAGAATTGTTTAAGAAGAGGGATGGTGAATAGCTCCGCGATGTCGCCCATTTCCCACAATGCACCGCGGTAAACCTTGTGTTCAGCGCCTCTATCGGCCACTGTAGGCATTTATTGGTAGGGAGAATTAAGAGTATTTTTTTTCCTGACAAGCAATAGCGAGCCTGTAATTCTAGGAGAAACCGGCCTTCGGCCGTGACATTTTTCTACCGACAAATGTTCACATTTATCTCGAAGGGGGGTGGTTATTTAAGCTTGATAGAGATCTAGCGAGGAAACTAAAACAAAATATACATACATGAATAAATAGACCAAAAAATCAACCCTTGCCCCTTAATGAGCTACACATGCAGATCGGGGGCTTCATCTGGGTCACGAACGAACCAACGCTTCTCTGGACCCCCCCCCCCACCTTGTCGTCGATCTCTATCTTACCTGGCATTTAACTCTGCCTTTGTCTTGGTAGCGTAATGGTTAGTGCGCGGAATTTCGGTGTGAGTATCCTAGGTTCGAGTCCTTGGAGTACCACATTGATATCCTTAATTAGGTTTGTTTGTAAGTTAATTGGGGGGTTGGTGATACGAATTTACCCTACTTATTTAACCCTTTTAATACCGGGGATGTGGTTTTTATGTTATCGAAATATATTTGGACGATTTTATACAGCTTAGGAAGGATCTGTGGTAGTTAAGAGGGTTGGTCGAGATACTCTGTAGGCTTTTTATTGCTAGACACCTTTCCTAAACTAATTGAAATCGTCTAACAGTAGCCAAAAGGGGTAAACTCGAAAGTACAAAGAGGTGTTTGGATTGTCTGTTCTCTGTGGTGGCTCTAGTACTGGTTCTGGTTCTTTTGGGTATGATTTTATTCTTCCCATGTGAGTGAAGGAGACAAAAGGGAGAACTGCCTGTGACGAGTGCCTCTCCCAGAGTTGAAAGAGTGACAGGGCCAAAATCAAGGGACGTTCGAGCCAAAAGGCCTGGGACATAGTTAATAATGCACATACGTCTCCCACTGCGTCCCAATGTTTACCTGTATTTAGGAAGGAAGGAAATCAAGCAACAACATGATACTTCGAGCTCCTCTTTATTTAACTGCTTATATATTTATATATTCGGCATATTTTCTTATTTGCATTAATAATTCCAGCTTGTTACACTTTCATCTACTTCTTCGTGTAACTCGCTTTTTCCCCTTCAAAGCAGACTTCTCAAAATGCCAAGGCGACGCACATACCGTGAACAAACTATATTTTTCGAGTTCTCTTTCCTTTCTTCTTGTAAATACTATGTAACTCAGCGTGCCCTCCATTGTTTCTCTCAACATGTCTTATATTTTTTTGTATTTATCATTAATTATGTCCCTCACTTCCCTGCTTACATATAGTTAGGCCTATATGATTATCCATTCTTTCAGTTACTATTTGTCCAACTTTTCCCTTTCATTATATTTTCATGTTTGTCATTACTGTTAATTCCCCATTAGCCATCTTCTCCACTTTGCTAGGGGTCCTTTTTCGAACTATTTTTTCGGGCTGACCCAAAAGTCGAAGGGTGTTGTGGGTGAGGAGAGAGCTAAGTAGCATATACTTAATTAGATTTAAGGCTGATCCGCCTAGTAAGGACTACAAAGCCTGTGTGGTCAGTTTATCTATGTAGCTCTATGTAAGTCTCGCTCCCCCACATAAACACCGACCCAAGTCTTCAAATTACAAGGCCGAGCTAAGCCCATGTGTAATGCGGAGATGACATGGCGGAGGGGGTCGTGGGTTCGCTATAACTTTGTGTTTAATTTTTTTTGTTTTCCATTATTCTGTTGAGCCTTGTTTTCCTATTTGTTTTCATTTTTAATATTTGTTTAGTGTTATTCATTTTTGTTATTGATTTAATTTGTTGGTGCTCTGTTCCCCTCTTCCTACGTGTTCTTCATAATTGACAGTATTCTCTATATTTCCTTTTATTTTTCTTCTGTCTGCTTTTGCATCATTCCATCTTTCATTATTCTTTTGCTGCCTGGTTTTAGAAATTAACAACCTAGAAAAATATAAACGAATAATTAAATATATACACATTTCAGCAACACGTACTACACTAAGAAAGCAGTATCCAAAAACGCCTCAAATAATTTCATCCCAGAAAAAGAAATGTTAAAGAAAAAAACACAACCGAACTGTAGAAAACTAAGAGTACCAATCAGGCGTACAGATAGATAACAGAAAGGGTGGACAGATTACACACAAAGGATGGGGCAGAAGAACAACTATTTCTAGAAAACAAAAACAACTTTACTATACTGTAATTACAATTATGATATAGAAGCATTTATTACTCTCTCAGAGGCGAAAATGGATGTGAAAAATAATCCCTTAAAGCGAAAAATATTAGAATATAAAATGGGAAGTCGAGGATTAGCGCAAGCAAGCATGCGCCACACACACACACACACACACACACACACACACACACACACACACACACACACACACACACACACACACACACACTACACAGCCCGTAGCCTAGTAGGTAGAGCTCTCGTCTCACACACGAGGGGTCGGGGGTTCAATCCCCGGCCGGGCGGAGACAAATTGGGCTTGTCTCCTTTCATGTGTTAGCCTCAGTTCACCTAGCTGTAAATAGGTACCTGGAATAAGTGGACGACGTTGTGACGTCCCATCTGGGGTTGGCAAAAATGGTACAAGGCGAGATGGGTATCATATGGTTCACCTAAGCTGATGGCTACCTAAGCCTTCGGGCGAGACGGTACCGTCTATAGTGAGAATGGTACCATACAGATCCACCCTAAGCCTTCGTTTCCATTGTCGCCAATTGGCTAAATACAGACTACGCACACATCCACAGCCATTCCAACAGTACATAAAACACTTAACATGCATTTCACGCAATACATTCCCAGTTAAGGAGGCGCGATAATAATGAGCTTAGCTCGCATTGCGTGGATTCCCCTTGACGAACAAGTAACTGAGTAACACACACACACACACACACACACACAGACATTTGGGCAAGTCTCTTAACGGTGTAGCCTCTGTTCACCTAGCAGTATAAATAGGAACCTGGTATAAGAGGACGAAGTTGTGACGTCCCATCTGGGGTTGGTGATCGGTTACAAAGTGAGATGGGTATCGTACTGGTCAACCTAAGCCTTCGGGTGAGACTGGTACCGTAGTGACAAGGGTACCGTACAGATTAACCCTAAGCCTTCGTTTCCAGATGTCGCCAATTGGCTAAAATACAGACTACACACACATCCACAGCCATTCCAATGATACATACACACTTAACATGCATTTCACGCAATACATTCCCAGTAAAGGAGGCGCGATAATAATGAGCTTAGCTCGCATTGCGTGAATTCCCCTTTGGCGAACAGCAAGTGAATTACACACACACCCCACACATTTATGGATGATCACGCTTTTCTGGGAAATGCTGTTTGTTGTGTATTCATTTTTAAATTTCTGTAATCATTAACACTGACTTTCAAAACTATGAGGTTTGTTTCCTTAATCCAGGTTCACATAAAATGAATTTATTCTTCTTGGAAAAACGAACTGAGACGATGGTAAAATTATACTTCGAGTACCTCATATACAATAATATATTAGGTTATTTTAGGAAATAAAAAACTATTATATATGATTCAGGAATGGCTTCCCGTAGTCAAATGAACACACGATACAAATCATTCTTTTGCAAAGACTCATAAATTTACAGTTAAAATGTTATAGGCTCAGACTGCTATAAATACGCTATTTTAGTCATCCTTATGTATTATAATTAAATTACAATTAAAATGCGTAATTGTAATTGTAAAGCATTTTATAACGACTATTATAATACGTATTTTTCGATATATTATATGTATGTTGTGGTAATTAATTTAGAAGAGCTGGAAAACACAGTAACACACTTTACTTTGTTTGATAAGAGAGACACATCAAAGGGATAAAGACCTCATTATATTTTATCACATTTGCGTAAATAAAACACGCAATATGGGTTCTTCTGGAGACTCCTCTGTATCGTTTTATATTTACTGTATTCATTGTTGAGCACTGATATATTCACAGTATTACTGGTTTAATTTTTCAGAGTGAATGAGCCAAAATGATAAGACTATATGTGATGTAAATAATATACCTTCAGACAATATTAACTTCGAAACATTAATTATATACACTATGCAAAGAGGAGCACTTTATATTGACAACGTTTGGCTTCTACAGTAGCTTTGTTAGTTCATTTTAAGTAAAATGTCAATATAGTTATCCTTCTTGAATGGTGTCAGTAATCGTTCTACCAACTATGCTAAGTACATGTAGCAATTTATTTATAGGTAGGAGAACATGGCTGTGATCCGAATGATCTCATTGTTTGTCTATAATGAGCTATACCACTGCATTGTTAAAAACATGTTTTTCTTTATCAAACAATTGCAACTAAGTTTTAAGTAAATTGTGTTTTTATATAGCTTGGCACTAACCCAATATGCTAAAGGAATTGTAACCTATAATCACCTCTTGGAATATGTAAAATCCTAAATACATAACATTAAATGCAAACTGATAATAAAATAATCAATAACAATTATATACCTAAAATATACAGTATACCAATACGTGTTCAGAAAATGTTATGATTGTTGGTAAATAATGTAATATACTATTTTGTTTTGCAATAAACTCTGAAATACATACACACATACATACATACATAAAATAACCTAACGTATTCCTTTATGATAGATCTGTCAATGTTACCCTTTTAAATGACAAAGTTTCACAAGGCTATTTACTGTCAGTTTCGTAAACAAAAATCATAAATGCCACACCGTTTATATGTCAACAAGAAATTTAGCGAAAACGTTCTCATTGATGATCATGACTATCGTCCACTGTCTCGTCAGGGTTTCTTATGATATATGTCAATGTTGTCTCGACTTACGAGATCAAAGGTAAGGTTCTTGCTAGCAAACATTCACGGTCTTTTATCCAGAATATTTTCGGTCAGATTCCTAAGCTTTAATTTATCTAGCGCAGTAATTTTCTACTTATCATTTAATTCGGAGGTTATATATATACCGGTATATAGGAAAATACTGTAATTTATGTTTACTTATTACTGTAATGTACAACTCTAGTAGAGACAAATGTTTGGGAAAGTCATGAGCATTCGGTAAAATGAAAGCAAGTATTAATTTGGTTTATTAAAGGCATGAATCGCAAGCTAAGGGATCTTAGCTTGTTGTCCTCGTGAATTTGGGCCTTTAATATGTATGCACAAGGTGAAATATGTTGATTTTCATTTGAACACTGACTTTTTGTATTTCACTGACTTTTGTTGTTGCACTCTGACTGATATAATTAGTGTTCAGCCTAAGATGTTCACATTTGTCTTCTTTTCTTCGCTTTACAGTTCTTCAGTCAGGTTATTGGCGAATTATTGAGATTGATTATACACCTCTCACCTGCAGCCCCCAACCCTCCCTCCACCCTTCTTCCCCCTCTCCCCAACCCCTTCAGCCCCCCACCCCCTTCTTCCCTCGCCCTCCTCTCTCCCTTCAGCCCCCCACCCCCCTCTTCCCCCCCCCTCCTCTCTCCCTTCAGCCCCCCACCTCCCTCTCCCCCACCCTCCTCTCTCCCTTCAGCCCCCCACCCACCCCCTTCTTCCCTCACCCTCCTCTCTCCCTTCACCCCCCCACCCCCTTCTTCCCTCCCCCTCCTCTCTCCCTTCTGCCCCCCACCCCCTTCTTCTTCCCTCACCCTCCTCTCTCCCTTCAGCCCCCCCCCCCCCTCTTCCCTCCCCCTCCTCTCTCCCTTCAGCCCCCACCCCCCTCTTCCCTCACCCTCCTCTCTCCCTTCAGTCCCCCACCCCCCTCTTTCCTCTCCCCCCTCTTCCCCTTCAGCCCCCCACCCCCTTCTTCCCTCACCCTCCTCTCTCCCTTCAGCCCCCACCCCCTTCTTCCCTCACCCTCCTCTCTCCCTTCAGCCCCCCACCTCCCTCTCCCCCACCAGTGACATAAGTAACGACCCTCTTCTGATCCTATAATTAAATATATCATGGATCCTATTTCAGTGGAGCAGTTGGATCAAGCTCGCATGAGAGGCAACAGATGGTGCAGTAAATTGGGGTTTGATCCATCCTCTTAGCTGAGATACTATTCAGGCATAGGAATCAATACAGGACCAGGGGATTCGCAGGTGTTTGGAAATTCGTGATGGTCAGTGTTTTAACCCCTTCAGTGCCAGTCCTTTTCATTTGAAGCTGGCTACTATTAGACTAATATATCCAGCAATCAACAGGCTTCGAACAATTTTAATTAACCTTTTTTTAGTAAGACATATCCTTGGTAAGCTGCAAAAAATCGTCTAATTGTTGCTTGAATATAATGAAAGAGACGTCGCTGGTACATAAGGGGTTTATGTGCGTAATACACTCGATGATCTGCGGTGCAAAAATTAAAACATTTAGGTGTTCAGCTTTGTAACTACGCCCTCACGTGCAGTATTATAATATTCGTGCGGCTGAAAATACATTATACTATCCCGGGTATTAAAATGAGGAGACATAATGCTGCTACATCATGCTAACCTCTCTTGTTAGCGTGTAGAGTGGCGGAGAGTATCATGGGAGAGTCAGACGGACGCTTATTATTACAACAATCGCTTCAGGCAATTCTAGTCTTAAAGGAGCCCACCTCGCATTTGTTTTTTCTCTTTCTCTCCCTCTCTCTTTGGCTTGTATCCATTCGGCCCCATTCAGCCTACTGTTTTAAGACGTTTACCCCCATCCAGGTGTCAATATTTTCCTGGCGAGCGGTAGCGAGCCAGCATATATATATATATATTTTTTTGACAGCAAGTTAAATTTGTATATTATTCGACAAAAAAAAAATCGAAGCCGGATTTCTCCATACAATGCTGGCTCGCTATCGCTCGCCAGGAAGAAATCGACACCTGGATAGGGATAAATGTCTTGAAACACTTGACTGAATGGAGCCGAATGGATACAAGCCAGAGAAAGAGAGAAAAGGAGAGAAAGATGAAAGGATTCAACGTCCAGCCACTGCAAGTATAACTGAAAACGGTGCCTGAATTAAAGGGGTGGGGTATATTTAATAGTTCATTTATGTATTTATGTATTTATTTATTTATTTATGATTGTATTCGTTTCCTCCCTAGACCTCAATCAAGCTCAATAATTGTCTTCAAGATCCCCCTTCGAGATAAATTTGTACTTTTTCGGTAAAAAATGTCCCGGCTCGCTAGGAAAACTTCGACACCTAAATGGCACGACTAATCTTGATACCGGTACTGATGAAGAAATGGGACGGAAGGTCTTAAAATCGAGAAAGAAATGGGGACGATCGTCTTAAAATCTCAAATCTAATGGGGCTATACATGAGGCAGAAGGGGGGGGGGGGGGGGAGGGGCCAGAAAAAACCACTACCTCCCCCGTAAGGTTCCGATCGGAGATTATCAGTTAATTGCTCGCTCTACGTGTCATTCCGCAATGGTATAGAATGTTGACAGCAGTAAGTTGTCGAGAATTGTGTACTAATGTTAATCTGATTTGAGAGTGAAAATCCATACTGTATTGTTCAATTTATTTGTTACCTGACTGTGTATTGACAAAGAAGAAGAAGACTTTTATCGCTTGTCATTTGTCATTTGTTGACCTTGTAATTGTCGGCGTGTCGTTCGTCTTTGGTTTTACGTGGGACCAGGGGTATAAACATGGGAGGCTTCTTCTGTTGGCTTGTTTGCATCCTTTTGCTTGTTTGCAGACAGAAAGGTAGTTAGGTCAGTCCGTTTAGTCTTTTGGGCTTAAGGGGAGACTGGCCGTTTGTTTGGTCTATTAATTCATTTATTCATATATTTTTTTTAGTTTCCTCCCTAGACCTCCATCAAGCTTAGAAAAACACCCTCTAGACCCCCCTTCAAGATAAATGTGTACATTTTTCGGTAGAAAAATGTCCCTGCCAAAGGCCGGTTCCTCTCAAAATTGCAGGCTCGCTATCGCTCGCCAGGAAAAAATACACCTAAATGGCACGAAAGGTCTTCCAATTTATCACGAAATGGGGCGAAAGGTCTTAAAATCGCCAAACTAATGGACCGAACGTCTTTTAATCTCAAAACTAGTGGGGCTAAACATGAGGGAGAAGGGGGTCCAGAAAAACGGTCTGCATCCCCTTAACGCGTGTTTTGGCATTGTAGTTAATAATGAATAACGGAATTTAGTTTGCTCCATAAACGGTGTATAATAAGTTTATGTGTGTGTGTACTTGTGTATGTGTGTGTGTGTGTGTACTTGTGTATGTGTGTGTGTGTGTGTGTGTGTACTTGTGTGTGTGTGTGTGTGTGGGTGGGTGTTCTCTGTCGAATAATGATTTAATATTAAACTAATACTCATAGAAACAATATGTGTTGTCTTTGATCATTTGGGTAAATAGTATAGTGGGGATACGGGACCGTTTTAATTGTGCATCGAGTCAAGCATTTGGTTGTCCATATGTGAGACGAAAAATAATATATCCATGATGCTTTGTAAATACTGAAGCAAATTGCCGTTTATTGATCATTTATTTATTTAGGCCATTGTATTTATTTAGGCCATTGTATTCATTTATTTATTTAGGCCATTGTATTCATTCAGCTTTAATTATTGTAATGCCCTCGCAAAAATCCCGCCACCCAAATACTCTGCTACAAGAGTTGACGTTTGGGATAGTGTAAAATAGTCATGATGGCGAAGTCTAAGAAACCCATCACGTGATGATATCCACGAGACTATCAACCTGGTTCTTTCAAGAGAACTAAGGTTACTATCCTATTAACGTCCGAGGTGGCAGAGTGGGTTAGCGCGCGGTCCTGGGGTGACCGGACCTACTGAGGTCACTAACCAGGGTTAGTGCTGGCTGGAGATTTTCGGGAGGGTTAAATTCCCTTCGTTCACCCGACATTTCACTGGTGGCAGCGGTGGGATTTTTGCGAGGGCATTACAATTATATATATATTATATATTTATTTATATATAATGATCGGTTGGCTAAACAGAGTTTAGAAATTTTTACAAGGTAATTAACATACATTGGTAGAACATAATTATTGTATTAGTCATTAATGCGCATATATAACCACTATGAATGTAAGGTATATTTATTTAGACTATATGAGTATATTAGGAAACTTATATAATCATTTATGATCGGTCTACGGGCTATTATGAATAAATAAATGCTGGAATCTATCTATCTATTGCCGGACGCCTTACTCCCCTTAATGAGGGTGGCCATACACAAAAGGCCCCCAAGCGGACCTATTCCCTGTAAGAGGGACAACCCGAGCTAGTTTACTGAAGGACTTACTGGATTGACCACTCAGTATAGGATCCGTCCGACTACAAGGCCCTCTATATATGCTGGAATCATATATAATCTATATGTTTATTAATTTCACCACAACACCAAACACCTCCAATGACATTAATGAAAGCATATATGTGATCCATATGTGTGATATATATTTGACCAGCTGACGGTAAATTGATTTATTCCCGTTTAATGACTCAGCTATTATCAAAACTTGTTATCGTAATGTGTTGTTAGAAATTAAAACTAATATGATGGAGAGACAGTTTTATCCTAGTTGTATATTATTTATTGAAGAACCAGCTGGTAAGGGATGACATTTACGGGAGCCCACCTCTCTTTCTCTCCCTCTCTCTTTGGCTTGTATCCATTCGGCCCCATTCAGCCTACAATTTTAAGACGTTTACCCCCATCCAGGTGTCAATATATTCCTGGCAGGCGGTAGCGAGCCAGCATATATATATATTTTTTGTTTTGACAGCAAGCTAAATTTGTACATTTTTCGACAGAAAAATTTCTCCGGTGAAGCCGGATTTCTCCATACAATACTGGCTAGCTATCGCTCGCCAGGAAGAAATCGACACCTCGATGTGGATAAACGTCTTAAAACAGTTGGCTAAATGGGGCCGAATGGATACAAGCCAGAAAAAGAGAGAAAAGGAGAGAAAAAAGGCAGGTGACCCCCCTTAAAACAATAATCCATTTAAATGATATTATACTTCAATCACACTTCAATACCTTTGTTAATGAGACTATCAAAGTAAAAGAACCAGAGAGGAATAATTTAGTTCATCAAAAGGTCGTAGAGTTGAATAATTTGCCACCTTACCAAAGGCCAAGAACAAGAAAGAAGGATAGATTATTGAGATTATCAGGAACCCAAGAGTAGAAAAAAGTTGAGTGATAATCAGATAACAGGAATTTGAAGAAAACAAATTAAAGAGATTATCAAGGCCTGTAGAATAAAATAATTGAGTGAGATTATCAGTAGAAAAAAAATTGGGATTATCAGAGAACAGAAACCAGAAAGAAAGACTAAATTATATAAGATTATCAAGTCCCGTAGAGTAGAATAATTTAGCTAGATTATCATTAGAATAAAGTAGAAAGATTATCAGAGAACACGAACCAGAAAGAAAGACTAAATTAAAGCGATTATCAAGGCCTGTGGTGTAGAATAATTCAGCGAGATTATCAGTAGAATAGAAATAGAAAGATTATCAGAAAACATAAACTGGAAAGCAAGACTAAATTATATAAAATTATCAAAGCCCGTGGAGTAGAATAATTTAGCGAGATTATCAGTAGGAAAAAATAGAGATTATCAGAGAACAGGAAGAAAGACTAAATTATAGAGTAGAATAATTTAGCGAGATTATCAGTAGAAGAAAATAGAGATTATCAGAGAACAGGAAGAAGAAAGACTAAATTATAGAGTAGAATAATTTAGCAAGATTATCAGTAGGAAAAAAAAAGTAGAAAGATTATCAGAGAACACGAACGAGAAAGAAAAAATAAATTAAAGCGATTGTCAAGGTCCTTGGAGTAGAATAATAATTTAGCGAGGTGATTAGTCGAGTAACAAACACGCACGTCCTACCAACATGACAACAACAACAACAACAACAACAACAACAACAACAACAACAACAACAACAACAAAAGCCATAATAATTATCATAGAGACCAGGGACATAGCTCAAGATGAATAATGGAGGCCAGCGATCGAGTTACTGTTGTGATAAGCGGACGGGAATAGATTAGGTCAGGTGAAGGTATTGAGGGATAATCCTTTACAACGGCACCTCGTAGCTACTTTCTACTTTTTCTATTTCCTGAAGAGTGTAGAGAGGGGAGAAGGGGTGTTGAAGAGAGAGGAAGCTGTTGGAGTGGTTTTGTTATGTGTGTTATTAGTCTGTATACGTCGTCGAGGTAGTGGTCAGGGGAGGCGTGTGGATGTGGGGCTGATTGGGTGGAAGGCATGATTGGATACATGTGTAGGATTGTAAAGGAACCGGCTATGGTTGGATCAAAACGAGTGTTGGGGGGGGGGGGGGGCGTTCGGATGGGGTTAATCAGGCTGAGGGAATGATTGTAAAGGTGCATCATTAATTGCTATGTTTAGAGATATTGGGTGACTAGAGATATTGTAAATAGGGCGAATGATACGACTGGAGATATATACAGTATGTGTGCGATTGTAAAGGAGACATCAAATTGTAAATACAGTTTGTGAATGTAAAGTAATGTACAAAGGAGTACAAAGTACAAAGGAGTACAAAGGAAATCAAGCAACAACAGATCTAGTGACCCTTCTAGGTTGCTTGTCCTCCAAAACACTGAGGATCAAGTGTCCAAACAGTGGTTTAGAGTGGGTAAGGGAACATTGGAAAGGGAATTACTGCCCTGGAACTAATGTCCGTGGCAGGATTAGGAAGTTAGTAGGGGACAGATGGGTTAGTAACTGAGGGGGGCATAAAATAAAGTTATTCATTTACAAACGCAGTCAGTCGCGGGTTTGATGCGAGATATTTGTCTAGGCGGAGTTTAAATGAATCAACGCTGTGTGTGATTGTAAAGGTGTGATTGTAAAGAAGGTGTGTGATTGTAAGGGAGTGTGCGTGATTGTAAATGTGTATGATTAAACATAACGTATATGATGGTAAATGATCTGTATGGTCGTAAAGAAAGGTGTGTGATTGTAAAGGAGGTGTGTGATTGTAAAGGAGGTGTGTGATTGTAAAGGAGGTGTATGATTGTAAAGGAGGTTTGTGATTGTAAAGGAGGTGTGTGATTGTAAGGGAGTGTGTGTGATTGTAAAGGAGGTGTGTGATTGTAAAGGAGGTTTGTGATTGTAAAGGAGGTTTGTGATTGTAAGGGAGTGTGTGTGATTGTAAAGGAGGTGTATGATTGTAAAGGAGGTGTGTGATTGTAAGGGAGTGTGTGTGATTGTAAGGGAGTGTGTGTGATTGTATAGGTGTATGGTTGTAAAAAAAGGTGTGTGATTGTAAAGGAGGTTTGTGATTGTAAGGGAGTGTGTGTGATTGTAAAGGAGGTGTGTGATTGTAAAGGAGGTGTGTGATTGTAAAGGAGGTTTGTGATTGTAAGGGAGTGTATGTGATTGTAAGGGAGTGTGTGTGATTGTATAGGTGTGTGATTGTAAAGGAGGTGTGTGATTGTAAATGAGATGTGTGATTGTAAGGGAGTGTGTGTGATTGTATAGGTGTGTGATTGTAAATGAGGTGTGTGATTGTAAGGGAGTGTGATTGTATAGGTGTTTGATTGTAAAGGTGTGTGATTGTAAAGGAGGTGTGTAAGTGTAAGGGAGTGTGTGTGATTGTATAGGTGTTTGATTGTAAAGGAAGTGTGTGATTGTAAGGGAGTGTGTGTGATTGTATAGGCGTTTGATTGTAAAGGAGGTGTGTGATTGTATGAGTGTGTGTGATTGTATAGGTGTGTGATTGTAAGGGAGTGTGTGTGATTGTATAGGTGTGTGATTGTAAAGGAGGTGTGTGATTGTATGGGAGTGTGTGTGATTGTATAGGTGTTTGATTGTAAATGAGGTGTGTGATTGTAAGGGAGTGTGTGTGATTGTATAGGTGTTTGATTGTAAAGGAGGTGTGTGATTGTAAGGGAGTGTGTGTGATTGTATAGGTATTTGATTGTAAATGAGGTGTGTGATTGTATGGGAGTGTGTGTGATTGTATATGTGTGTGATTGTAAGGGAGGTGTGTGATTGTATGAGAGTGTGTGTGATTGTATAGGTGTTTGATTGTAAATGAGGTGTGTGATTGTATAGGAGTGTGTGCGATTGTATAAGTGTGATTGTAAATGAGGTGTGTGATTGTATAGGTGTTTGATTGTAAATGAGGTGTGTGATTGTAAGGGAGTGTGTGCGATTGTATAGGTGTTTGATTGTAATAGAGGTGTGTGATTGTAAGGGAGTGTGTGCGATTGTATAGGTGTGTGATTGTAATAGAGGTGTGTGATTGTAAAGGAGGTGTGTGATTGTAAAGGAGGTATGTGATTGTAAAGGAGGTGTGTGATTGTAAAGGAGGTGTGTGATTGTAAAGGAGGTATGTGATTGTAAAGGAGGTATGTGATTGTAAAGGAGGTATGTGATTGTAAAGGAGGTGTGTGATTGTAAAGGAGGTGCGTGATTGTAAAGGAGGTGTGTGATTGTAAAGGAGGTATGTGATTGTAAAGGAGGTGTGTGATTGTAAAGGAGGTATGTGATTGTAAAGGAGGTGTGTGATTGTAAAGGAGGTATGTGATTGTAAAGGAGCGTGTGTAATTGTAAAGGAGGTATGTGATTGTAAAGGAGGTATGTGATTGTAAATGAAGTGTGTGATTGTAAAGGAGGTGTGTGATTGTAAAGGAGGTGTGTGATTGTAAAGGAGGTATGTGATTGTAAAGGAGGTATGTGATTGTAAAGGAGGTATGTGATTGTAAAGGTGTGTGATTGTAAAGGAGGTGTGTGATTGTAAAGGAGCGTGTGTAATTGTAAAGGAGCGTGTGTAATTGTAAAAACGGCAAGTGATTGTGCAGAGGTGTATGACTGTGAAGAATGCATTTGTATTCAAAATTTAAATGGAGATGAAAGTAAGACATATAAATTGGTTTAAGTACTGCATGCAATAAAGAACACGATACATAATACTAAATATAGATCCATTAACCCCTTCTATACCGGCAACGTCTTTTATGTGTGTTTCTAGCTATATTTAGACTATTTTATACAGCTTAGGAATGATCTGTGGTGGTTAAAAGGGATGATTAAGATGGTTCGAAGCATTATAATGGCTAAAAACCCTTCCTAAACCGAATCAAATCAATTAGTAGTAGCCAGAATAAAATAAAAAGGACGTTGTCGGTACAGAAAGGGTTAATCAAGATTATGGCAAAAGGGAAACTGGAGTGGAAACATGATGAAACAAGCATAGGAAGGCACACGTCGTAAGATGATCCAAACGGTAATATCAATACATAATCGTAACTATAGGGCCTAACGAAGCTACAGTATATGTGAAAGGTTGTCAGTAAACTGCTCCTCCTCATAGGGTGTTTATATATATATATATATATATATATATATATATATATATATATATATATACATGCTGTCAACATTACTGGGTTTATTATTATCAGTCTCGTCCTATAGTCCGTTCATTCTAGGTTGGGCAGACATCGTAACCTCTAACCTCTTTAACTCAAAAAGGGCTAGAACAAATGAACTGTCAATTTCCACACCTATTCCCTAGCAGAGTCTTCCTATTTGGTAGAAATGTTAGCTCACTTACTCTAGACCTTTTTGAGTTATGAGAGGTTAGAGATTACGATCTCTACCTAACCTAGAATGAACGGATTATAGTGCCTCTAACCTCATTCCCCGTCGTTCAGCTACTGAGCTACGGTAATGGTAAAATGAAATCAAGTAACAATAATAGTAATTCGAGTGTCGAAAAACGAAAGACTAGGTCATACAAACGGCTGATTCTAATGAATACTCCAACACATAGGGGTGAAAATAGTAATAACAGAGTATATACCGAAAGTCCGAAATATTAGTAGTATATTGAAATGTAATACTCTTCAATTTGCCCTGGTTCAATCTCCAGTAATAATAATAGTAAGTCATGTGTCGAGAAACTAAAATTAAGCGGGGTCACCGGCTTTTTTTTATCTTTCTCCCCTTTTCTCCCTTTCCTTTGCTTGTATCCATTCGGCCCCAGTCAGCCAACTGTTTTAAGACGTTTATCCTCATCCAGGTGTCGATTTCTTCCTGGCGAGCGAAAGGGAGCCAGCATTGTATGGAGAAATCCGGCTTCGCCGGAGAAATTTTTCTATCGAAAAATGAACACATTTAGCTTGCTGTCAAAACAAGAATATATATATGCTGGCTCGCTAACGCTCGCCAGGAAAATATTGACACCTGGATGGGGGTAAACGTCTTAAAACCGTAGACTGAATGGGGCCGAAGGGATAAAAGCCAAAGAGAGAGGGAGAGAAAGAGAAAAAAAGCGAGGTGGGCTCCCTTAAGGTCACAGAAAAGGCTAATACATAATAAATAATACCAACTTCAGAGTGATAATTTACGGTAATGACAGACCATAATAATATATCGTAATAATGGTGGTAGGTTGAAAGGGAAGGGGAGGCAGACCGTTTGTTTGGTCTATTAATTCATTTATTCATATATTGTTTTAGTTTCCTCCCTAGACCTCAATCAAGCTTAGAAAACACCCCCTAGACCTTCCTTCAAGATAAATTTTTACATTTTTCGGTAGAAAAATATCCCGGCCGAAGGCCGGTTCCTCTTAAAATTGCAGGCTCGCAATCGCTCGCCAGGAAATAATCGACACCTAAATGGCACGAAAGGTATTAAAATTGACAACGAAATGGGGCGAAAGGTGATAAAATCGCCAAACTATTGGGCCGAACGACTTATAATCTCAAACTAGTGGGGCTAAACATTAGGGAGAAGGGGGTCCAGAAAAACGACCTGCCTCCCCTTAATTCTCCGCAATGTGCCTTGGTTCCGCGGCTAGGTTACGGTTCTGCATATTGACAAAAGGTAATACCAATAGTAAAAGTAATGCAATGGCCTAACGAAGAGTGGTAGACAAGAGTAATGGTAATTCATGTTCTACGAGAAGGTAATAGAACAGAGCATTTGTACCGAATTGGTTGGAATAAAAGTAGGTCATGATATAGCTAACGCATACAGTATACCAATGTAGGAGTAGCAGAGAATAGTAATAACAATACAGCAATAGAGAAGGAAGGGCAAATAATAACTGTAATACAAATATCGAAATACTGTATGGATACTAGGGAAGAGTACTGCTAATCAATACACCGAAATAGGTGTTATGAAAGGCCAAAAACATCAGGTACGTCGAATAAAATAATATTTCAAATCAGCTTATTAAAGAAAAAGTGACGAAAATGCATTAACAAACAAAACACATAAAATCCAAATAATGGCCGAAAAGTCTGCAGCTATTCTTGAACCTCATATGCCCCGGTTCAGCCACCAAGTTACAGTAATCCATGTATTGTATGTCATATATCGAGAAATATAGTTAATAGCGTTAACATAATATATAAGCGAAAAGACGAAGAGTGACACATGGTAATAATAATCATAATACAATGTCAAAGTAAGGGGTAATAGAAAAGAGTCTTATTCATCACTATACCAAAATAGGAGTTACAAAATAGCAATAACATTATAATGCATAAGTGCGCGGAATTTCGATGTGAGCATCCTAGGTTCGAGTCCTTGGAGTGCCACATGTATTTGTTGATTTCATTAATTGAGTTTAGAAGTGAAGTTGGTTGGTGAGAAAGTATAATAATACATCGAAATAAAACAGAATACTATTACTGCACACACCATAATCGGAGTTACGAGAAAGCAATAACCAACCCTATACATCGAAATAATGGGAGCAAAGTCAGCATCTCTTGTCTAACCTCATGTGCCCGGGTTCAGACACTAAGTTACTCGACGTCAGCACACAGTGGCTTCTAATGTCCCGCCCCAGACCACCATAAAACACATCCACCCACTGAGATATTACCCACTTATGCCCCTGAGATACGAGAGACCCACTAGTACCACTGACATATGGCCCACTATAGTTTGTGTGTGTTTTTTTTTTTTTTTTTTTTTTTCCAGCTGACGGTAATTTGACATGTCTTAAACTTGATTATTAAGCTATTATGAAGATTTGGTTGCGAGATATGTAATTGTTAACTATGAAAACTTGGTAATTATAAGATGCAGAGACAAAGCAGTTACCTATTTTTCCACTAACTATCGAAAAATCAGATGCTATGGGATTCAATTTACTGTCAGCTGGATATATAATAGACTATAGACAATCGGCCGACGTGAGCATTTTGGGGAAGGCGTGTTGAAGTTGATGGACTGGTACAATGAAGAAAGGAGTAAGATGGATACATAGATAAAAAGAAAATATAAGTTGTTGTGTAAGTTTTCTTCACAGAGCTTAACCCGTCCAGTATACGATAAAGTTTTCCTTCCTTCTAATTGTGTTAGTCTTAGACAATTTTAGTCAGATTCTCATGGCCCTCTAGGGTTCAAAGGGATAATTTATATTTCAATTAAATTTTGAATCCCACAATATTTTCCTAAATTGAATAAAATCGACTGATGATAGCCAGAATATATGGAAGAAAAACGTCATCGTATGGTCCATGGTTAATCTTTGATATGTTGTAGTAGTTACAAATCCTGATTATATCAAATTTGAAAGCGAATTATTTAAAATAATAATTGTGCTACATTGGTTTTCGTCACTTTGAAAATATACCATATAATAATGAATATACAGCAGCTTTTCAATAGCTACACTAAGTTTTAATGAATACATGGATCATTATGTGAGAGTCCCAGCCAGTATATTGTATTTGTGTAAGTGCAGTGGAGTTGGAGTGTAATTGTATGTATAAATAGTGGCGTTAATGGCGTTCCGGGCACCGTCAACTGGGACTGCTGTTATTAGTGTGCTTTAATAAGGGGAGATGGGTCGTTTTTTCGGGTCCCCTTTCTCCCTCGTGTTAAACCCCATTTGTTTTAAGATTATAAGACGTTCGGCCCATTAGTTTGGCGATTTTAACACCTTTCACTCAATTTCGTTGTCAATTTTAAGACCTTTCGTGACACTTAGGTGTCTATTTTTTTCTGCCGAGCGATAGCGAGCCTGAAATTGTAAGAGGAACATGCCTTCGGCCGAAAAATTTACAAATTTATCTTGAAAGGGGGCCTAGGGGATGTTTTCCTAAGCTTGATGGAGGTCTAGCGAGGAAACTAAAACATATATGAATAAATTCATGAATACACCAACAAAAAAACGGCCCATCCTCTGAACCTCTGAACCGGATATTACACCAGCTGAAATAAAGGTGAATAGAATTGCTTATGTTCGTATTTACATGCAAGTGTGTTAATTTATACAGTATGTGTGAAAGCTTGTGTATTTATGTGTATGTGTATAAAAGAATGTGTCTGTGCCTTTGGATGAATGATTGTAAATATATGAATGTTTGTGTTATTATTTATGTGGATGTATGCAAGTAAGGTGTACTCTGGGTATGTTTTCTTGTTTTTCTTTCTTCTATGTGAGTGAGGGAGACAAAAGGCAGAACTGCCTGTAGCGAGTGCCTCCCCCAGAGTTGAATGAGTGACGGGGCCAAAATCAAGTGACGTTCGATCGAAAATGCCTGGACACATGGAGTTTTAAGCAATTTAAGTCAAAAGAAGAAGGAAAGACTGATTCTGGGAGAGAGTTTCAGAGAAAGACTGAGAATAACGTTTCACTCTTAGGTTGGAGAGTTGCACAGAGTACGTTATAATACGTGCACGTTTATATATATATATATATATACATATATATATAATATATATATATATATATATATATATATATATATATGTATATATATATATATATATATATATATATATATATATATATATATATATATATATATACTATATATAGGTGTCTTGAACAATGAATCATAAATGTGTGTATTATCTTTATGTTTTTATTATACAGATTGATATGGTTTTGATTTTCTTGATGGAACTATTAGAATTACATTTGCCATTTTTAAAGGTTGATTGACAACCTAAAAGGCCATAAGAGGATAAACAATGTTTTCAAATAGTATTAAAATATTGGTGAATATGTTTGTTTTTTCGTTTTAAGCAGTATATTCGTTCCTTATGTTTAGATCCTGCTTAATATTAACAATTAGTAAATCTTCAGATGTAATTTTATCATCGATATGATAAAGTAAACATATATATATCGTACTGAATAACATTTATTTTGCATGTAGATTGTATTACATTTTATCCATACTATTTTTGCTTGTTTTACAACGATATGCAATCAAACCTTGATTTATTTTGTATGCAATCAAACTTTGATTTATTTATTTTATGATATATGAATGCACTATAGAAAATTGTTCTCTCTCTCTCTCTCTCTCTCTCTCTCTCTCTCTCTCTCTCTCTCTCTCTCTCTCTCTCTCTCTCTCATGTCCTGCCACGGACATTAGTTCCAGGGCAGTAATTCCCTTTCCAATGTTCCCTTACCCACTCTAAACCACTGTTTGGACACTTGATCCTCAGTGTTTTGGAGGACAAGCAACCTAGAAGGGTCACTAGATATGTTGTTGCTTGATTTCCTTTGTACTCCTTTGTACTCTCTCTCTCTCTCTCTCTCTCTCTCTCTCTCTCTCTCTCTCTCTCTCTCTCTCTCTCTCTCTCTCTCTCTCTCTCTCTCTCGGTAGTACAGTCACTCATAAACAAATTTGGACCTCACCTGTTTCTAATTCTGGAAGTACTTATAACTGTCTTGATGGTGTAATGGTTAGAGCGTGTACATTTTGTATGAGATATCCTAGGTTCGAATCCTGGGAGAATCACATGCTTTCATTAATTTCATTTGGGGGTTATTGGTGTTAAGAACGATGTTAATAATAATTCTATACATGAACTACAAACTAATATATACTGTTTATTGACAAGCAAGGTCCATCCCAAAAATCAAAGCATATAGTTGTAATTGCATAAAGAAAAACACAAGAGGTTCACGAATGTTTGTAAGTGACTGTACAGTTGGCCAAATAAGTCGTGGTGTCGCTGCTGTCATTACGTTTTGCTCGTTGTATGCTTTATTAATGTCTGTCAGATGTTGAATAGGGTGTGTAATGATGGGAACGGGTTTATTGTATCTCACTCGAATCGATGAATTAATCCTTAGATAGTGCTGATATCTATTATTGATCGAAATATACTTGGTGTCGCGACATCACTTATTTAGGTCGACTGTACATATGGGCCGCTTTCCCCCAACTAATTAAGGGGAGACTGGCCGTTTGTTTGGTCTATTAAATAACTTATTCATATATTTTTTTAGTTTCCTCGCTAGACCTCCATCAAGCTTAGAAAAACACCCCCTAGACCCCCCTTCAAGATAAATGTATACATTTTTCGGTAGAAAAATTTCCCGGCCGAAGTCAGATTCCTCTTAAAATTGCAGGCTCGCTTTCGCTCGCCAGGAAATAATCGACACCTAAATGGCACGAAAGGTCTTACAATTGACAACGAAAGGGGGCGAAAGGTGCTAAAATCGCCAAACTAATCGGCCGAACGTCTTATAATCTCAAAATTATTGGGGCTAAACATTAGGGAGAAGGGGGTCCAGAAAAACGGTCTGCCTCCCCTTAACTCTTGTAATACGTCGGCCGGTCCACGTTAATTATCATAAGCCTGCTTATATCTCTCTAATTGCCTCGATCTCCCTAATTACTTGATAGTGTGTTGATGATTGGAAGGCGGGTGGTATAATCTTGATAGTGTGTTGATGATTGGAAGGCGGGTGGTATAATCTTGATAGTGTGTTGATGATTGGAAGGCGGGTGGTATAATCTTGATAGTGTGTTGATGATTGGAAGGCGGGTGGTATAATCTTGATAGTGTGTTGATGATTGGAAGGCGGGTGGTATAATCTTGTAGACATCGATATTTAGCAGAATTACCAGCTAAAATACGGTCGTAATGCATTTATATATATACACATCAAATCCAATTCAACATACTTTCTATCCATCAGAAACTTATTGTATTATTATATTTCTGTTTATTATCGATGTATAAGGCTCCAACTTCCTTATAGACTGAAACTCGCAAGTGGTCAATTATACTACATGCGTGGGGAATTATACCCTGTTTCTTTTCAACTCACGATAAATTGCAAAGTTCCCATCAAGATTTATCAGTTATTTTGAAGATTATGTAGGGAAATATGGTGCTGATTCTATAAACTTGGTCTTAATATGATGCAGAGACATGTAGTGGTTTCAGATTTGTCCATTAAGTATCGAGAAATTAGCTGCTAAGGAATTCAATTTACCGTCAGATGAAATGAAACCGAGTATAGGCAGTTCGGTTGTAATGGCTACTATATCTTTTTGATCTACATTTGCAGGGCATTGAGGGAGTTCCATTTAGTTGTTATTAGCAGGTGTTGTTATTAGCAGGTGTTGTTATGAGCAGGTGTTGTTATGAGCAGGTGTTGTTATGAGCAGGTGTTGTTATGAGCAGGTGTTGTTATGAGCAGGTGTTGTTATTAGCAGGTGTTGTTATGAGCAGGTGTTGTTATGAGCAGGTGTTGTTATTAGCAGGTGTTGTTATGAGCAGGTGTTGTTATGAGCAGGTGTTGTTATTATTTTATGTTTACTGATAATTTATGTCTTCTTAACTTCCCTGTTAGTTGACTTTATTTTGACTAAGCATCGTTTTCCTCTTTATTTATGTGTTACTGCAGTTGTCTTTATTTTGACTAAGAGTCTATTTAATCTTTGTTTACCTGTTAGTTGTCTTCTTTGTTTTAATAAGAATCTACTTACTCTTTGCTTATCTGTTACTTGTCTTTATGTTGACCAAGAATCTATTTCCTCTTTGTTTATCTGTTAGCTGCATTATTGTATGTTATTAATCCATTCAGGCAATTACCAGTATTTTGTATACAACAAATGAGTATATATTTGCTGAATGCTTGTGAGTTGATTTACTGACTATGGTTACTGTTTATCTAGGATAAAGCGGACCTATCTCGTATAACTATATGTACTGTCCGTCTAGGGTTGTTTGTCAAGTCGGTTGCTGTGCTATGTTCACTTGGAATATGTGTGTTTGTCAAGTCGGTTGCTGTGCTATGTTCACTTGGAATATGTTTATTCAAATAGTATTTTTGTATGGTAAAGCCGGTGTCACACGAGCGATTTTTCCGGTAATTTTCGATATGAGCAAGTTTTTTCTCGTACTATTCTTAAGCATTTTTACATTGGAGTCGGAAACTAGATCGACGGTAGATTATGTTAGTTAGTTTATTTTTTTTTATGGAACGTAAATATTAAAGCTGCCAGACTACAATTTCCCGTAAAAATTGACGGAAAAATCACTTGTGTTAAGTCAAACTGATGAGGTATCGCTTTCAAATTATTCTGAGGTACTGTATTATAGAAAGTTGGTGTTTACATTAGCATGTTTTACGGCAGCTTTCAGGAGCAAGTTCTATTTGTTAATTTATTAATTAATCTATTAATTATTTATAGTTTTATTTTATTATACTAATTATTTGTTTATTTACATATATCTTATCCTGTGTTATTTTGAGGCTTAATCGCATTAGGAGTGAGGACTTGACCGGGGGTAAATTGTATTAGGTGTCTTACGTTTATATGAAATTATGAGGTTGTCTGTCTACCATTACCAATAAGAGTTGTCGAAAAAACAGCTCGTGTGACACTGCCTTCACACAATGTTGGTGGGGTTGACGCTAGAAATGGAAACGCGTAATAGCTGTTTAGTCGCTCACTACGGATTGTTTATGGGTTCTCTTATTGTTGATTGATTAGGTTCACGATGTTTGGCAGGCCTCGGTGCCGGGGGCTTGTGATTAACTTCTGAACAAACTTGAATGCGAGTTGCTAATATCTGCTACCTAGGGATTCTTAACCCTAGAGTCCGTAGCGCTTCGAGGTTGTGTGTGTATGATAGCCTTAAATTTACCTATGCAATCTGTTTTCTTACTATGTTCAAGTTGTTCTTTTTGTGTTGCTGTAAGTGCTGTCGGTAATGTAGTTCACTTTAAATGTTTCCTTTAATGTATTTTTCTTGACTTATATATAGATTATAATATTAATTGTTAGTTCATATACAGTATATGCATACTATTTGACGACGAGATCTAGTCTAGGATCAGCACCAAGGCTAACTCACATCACCCGAGCAACTAGACCGTTAAGGGATATTTTGGCTTGGATTCACAGTTTAGAACTCTAATTTCTTCAACATTTTGATATATATGGGTTATACCTACTGGCTCACTGACAGGCTGACGATGGCTGAACTGACTGATTGACATTCCTCCAGGTATATATGTGTATACTCTCCTTCTCTCTCTTCATACAACGATTTCCAAACAACCAATCAAGCATCATCCACCCATCAAATTTAATTAACATGTTTTCTGTCTCCTCCTTCAGGTAACGTGGCTAAGGAAGAGGGACGCCCATGTACTGACGGTGGGGTTGTTCTCGTACACCACCGACCAGCGCTTCACGGCCCTGCACTCCGAGGGCTCCCCAGACTGGATACTCAAGATCACCAGCCCCCAGCCCAGAGACTCTGGCACCTACGAGTGTCAGGTGTCCACGGAGCCCAAGATATCCAGGGCTTTTAACCTCAGCGTCGTAGGTGAGTTGGATTATGCATTTTGAGTTTTGTGGGACAGACTAATGTATTTCTAGTTTGCTATAACGAAAGGGAGACAGAAGGTGATAGATAGATTTACAGAGACAAGAGCAGATACACAGACATACACATGAGCAGAGAGAGAGAGAGAGAGAGTGACTTGATAATGAAGAGCATCAGCCCCCAGCCCAAAGACTCCGGCTTCCTATGAGTGTCAGGTATCCATGGAGCCTAAGATCTCTAGGGCTTTTAACATCAGTGTCGTCAATTAGTTTGGATTTTATTTCTGTTAATATAATACATTGATTGAAAAATAGATAAAGAGATAAAGAGAAGATATATAGATAGATAGATAGATATAGATACAGAAACAACTAGACAGATGAAAGTAGAGAAAGACTGGATACTGAAGATCACCAGCCCCCAGTCCAGAAACTCTGGCACCAACGAGTATCAGGTGTTTACGAAGCTATTCAGAGCTTTTAAACTCGGCTTTGCAGAATAGTCGATATATTATAACTTCATAGATCAATTCATTTCTAATTGTCTGTAATGAAAGAGGGACAGATGATAAACGGCTACTTAGGTAGATAAGATTTACAAAGACAGAATCAGATAGTCAGGTTAACGTACACTACCGTACATTGAATAGTTCAGCCCCGGCGTTATAAACATCAACCAATTGTTTCGAGCATAATTATGTTTAAAAGAAGGGAATTCCATTTTGGAGGTAATTTAAATTACAATATGCAATAATTCCTACGTCTTATGAATAGAAATATATAATGGCCTGTATCAGCATTAATGAGTGTACATATACTATAGAAATGTCATAGTTGTAAATTAAGGATTTTATATATACTGTATATATATATATATATATATATATATATATATATATATATATATATATATATATATATATATATATATATATATATATATATATATATATATATATATATATATATGTTTTTTTTTTTAATATCTGTATTATATTCAAGCTGTCACTATCTTCCTGGGAGTAAGAAGAAAGTTGGGCTCCATGCATGTCATTCCTCCGATGGCTATTGATAACACATAAACTGATAGCGATTGCAGTGCTTGGGACAAAATTAATGCTGTGGCGTAGCTCATGTTATGCCTCTTATTTGGTAAAGTAAATCGAGTCTCACAGTCCTGTTTTTTCTGTCGTGTTATCAATTAGTTTTGCTGTTTTTTTTAGGTATGGTTAGAATTAGTCTTTTGGTGGATAAATTTGAGAACCATCATTAATATTGTTAACCTTTCTATCTACACCAATATCGAAATGCAGCAATTGACGATACTTTTGAAATCAATAAACTTAGACTAGGGATCTGGTGGGAAGAGGAAGTTTGGTGGATGTATGTATGGTGCTTCGGTTGCGTTAGGCTTCGTAGTTATATGATGAAGCGATGAAGACCTTGGTATACTGTATATATTCCAGTGATGCATTAGTTTACTCGTGAGGGATATTGTCATGGTGAGTTAATGGATTAATGGGTAGTTGTTTTCATGGTATATCGGTGGGCTTATGTTAGAGACAATATTCTAATGATTCGTTCGAGTTATGGTAGGTGAAAAATTATCTTAATTGTGATTTACGTATTTTTTTATGGTATTCTATTTATATTAATTTCACTCCAACACCAAACACCTAATGAAATCAATGAAAGCATGTGATCCACCGGGATTCGAACCTGGGTTACCTCACACAGATTTTAAACACTCTAACCATTACACCATCAAGAGAGTTGTGATATTAGTGATGGTAGCTCTATCATAGAGTTCTACATTAGTGATGGTAGATAAGTTTACGATTTGCGGTAAGGAAGGTTATGGTAATGCTTTCATGGTAAAGATATGGTGTAGATAATTTCGTGGTACGTAAATTGACGCATTGCAAATCTATTTATGGGTTCCATGTCATCTAAACCAGTAGACCATTTCAACCAGTAGCTCTCAACCAGTGCCAAATTAACCCAGACCAACCAAACCAGTGCCAAAATATAGTACTAACCTAACCGTATTGGTTGATTTGGTACTGGTTGAGAGCTACTGGTTGAAATGGTCTACTGGTTGAGTTGACCGGTCACCCTATTTATGACGTGTCGCTTGTTTTGTGGTTCAATTAAGGTAGAAGTGATTGCTAAATTGAACGGTTTGGTTTGGATTTGTAGACCAATCTTGACCTGACCTAACCTGGACCTTAACCTTATAACCTAACCAAGCTTAACCTGACCTAACCTGGACCTTAACTTTATAGCCTAACCAAGCTTAACCTGACCTAACCTGGACCTTAACCTTATAACCTAACCAAGCTTAACCTGACCTAACCTGGACCTTAACCTTATAACCTAACCAAGCTTAACCTGACCTAACCTGGACCTTAACCTTATAACCTAACCAAGCTTAACCTGACCTAACCTGGACCTTAACCTTATAACCTAACCAAGCTTTACCTGACCTAACCTGGACCTTAACCTTATAACCTAACCAAGCTTAACCTGACCTAACCTGGACCTTAACCTTATAACCTAACCAAGCTTTACCTGACCTAACCTGGACCTTAACCTTATAGCCTAACCAAGCTTAACCTAGTCTATCCTTTGACCCACATTACCTTAAATTAATATTTTATTGATACACATTTAGCCTACTTATACTTAAGGGGGGTGACCTGCTTTTTGTCTCTCCATTTCTCTCTTTCTTTGGCTTGTATCCATTTGGCCCCATTCAGCCTACTGTTTTAAGACGTTTATCCCAATCCAGGAGTCGACTTCTTCCTGGCGAGCGATAGCGAGCCAGCATTGTATTGAGAAATCCGGCTTCGCCAGAGACATTTTTCTGTCGAAAAATTTATAAATTTAGCCTGCTGTCCAAAACATTATACAAAATATGCTGGCTCGCTACCGCTCGCCAGGAACAAAATCGACACCTAGATGGGGATAAATTTCATAAAACAGTAGGCTGAATGGGGCCAAATGAATACAACCCAGATAGAGAGGGAGAGAGAGAGAGAGAGGAAAAAAGCGAGGTGGGCTCCCTTAACCGTAACCCATTGGTAATCATAACCAACCATGATTAACCCCTTCTCTACCGGCGACGTCTATTTATCTTTACTATGGCTATATGTAGACGATTTTTTGCAGTTTAAGAAGGATCTGTGGTGGTATAGAGGGGTAAATGAGACAGTTCGAAGCCTGTTAACTGCTGTAGAATCTATTTAAACTAAATATGATCGACTAATAGTAGCCAGAATAAAGTTAAAAGACGTCGCCGGTGCAGAAGGGGTTAAGTTCTTAGCAACACAACTCGAGTATAAGTGATCGAGAAGACGTATGGGCGGAATGACACATACACGAAAGGACTGAAATATATCGTAAGTCCCAAAAAAGTCTTGTGATATATTCAACAGATCTTCACTCTACGTGTTATTATTTTAGTCAGCCATATTGGGCTGTGCTCTCACTAAACAAATTCAGGTCTTTCTTATATTGCCACTTTGAATGCATTAATAATTGTATATTCAGCTACAATGACGTCTACTTGATATTTAGTGTTTAATTATAAGAACTCCAACTAAATGTTTCGATTGTTAGGACGAAAATTATTCTAGACAATTTCCATACATATTTCTCACTATTTTGTTTTTATTATATTTTCATTTTATATACATTCATCACATGCCTAGAAAAAATAGTGTTAGTTAAATTCAAGGAATTATCTCGCAGGCACTTACCGACTTCAAACATTTTTATCTTCAAAAGATTGCTAATGGCGTTTCATTAGTATACGAATCCCACAAACGCTTTCAATAGAAACCGTGCGTCTAAAAATGTTCAAAGGAGTGCTTTAGTGGACTGGGACTGACTGTCTCTCTCTCTCTCTCTCTCTCTCTCTCTCTCTCTCTCTCTCTCTCTCTCTCTCTCTCTCTCTCTCTCTCTATCTCCTCTTCTCTCTCTCCTCTCTCTATATCTCTCTCTCTCTCTCTCCTCGTTCTCTCTCTCTCTCTATCTCTCTCTCTCTCTCTCTCTCTCTCTCTCTCTCTCTCTCTCTCTCTCTCTCTCTCTCTCTCTCTCTCTCACACACACACACACTGTCTGTGTGAATGGATATAATTATGGTCGTGAAGGTAAACGGACCTGGCGCCTCCTCTCATGAACACTAGACGGGATTAATTTGGCCTCACATATTAGAACATAAACATAATCGAAATCTGCAATTGGCCTATTGGCCCACACGAGGCAGACCCCTTCTTCCCTACATCCTTATTAGTGTTTCCCTACACTAAAATCATATCCTAGTACAACATTTATCCTCTACCCTTCATCTGTCTAATAGCTACCTAAGAACGTTTCCCGCTACACGTATATCCCCTACACTGCATCTATCCCATAGCTAAATATTAAATCAGAGCATGGAGTCATTCTCAGTATGTGTACATTTAAGAGGTCACGGGAGGGGGCTCGACTCCCAAATGGTGGTTCTTATGATACCTACGATATCTACTATGTCCATAATGCTACTATGCATGTTTATATAATATCAACATAATATAGGAATTCCAACAGTAAAAATATAATTGACTGTTAATACTAATAGTTAATATTGACGGTTTGCATAACGTAACTTGAGGGGGGATGGGGGGGTTTTTCTGGCTTCCCTTCTCCCTCATGTTAGGCCCATAAGTCTTGAAATTTTAAGAATTTTAAGATTTAAGAATGGGGAGAAACTTCTTAAAACAGTAGGCTGAATGGGGCCGAATGGATGAAACCCAGAGATAAAAAGCAGGTCGGTCCCCTTAAACAAAACCCTTCCCCAACACCATGTTCAGGAACAACAATACCCAACAAAATTCTATAAACCGCGACAGCAACGCAGCAATTTATATGTCTAATTGAAGAGGTCATTATATATATTATAACTACATGGACAGACGAGCGAGAGCGAGAGCGAGAGCGAGAGCGAGAGCGAAAGCAAGCGAGCGAGAGCGAGAGCAAGCGAGCGAGCGAGCGAGAGAGAGAGAGAGAGAGAGAGAGACTTGTTTGTGTAGGAAGCAAAGCGAAAATGTCCCTTTGTTAATTTTCCGCTCCGATCTCTCAACACGATTATAATTTCTGCCTGCAGTTCACGAGTTAGCTTTCCCGTTCATGAATATAGCACACTTACACACACATAATATATATATATATATATATATATATATATATATATATATATATATATATATATATATATATTGTGTGTGTGTGTGTTTGTGAGAGAGAGAATGAGTGTGAGAGAGCGAGAGAAAGAGATTATTGGTGTGTGTGTGTGTGTGTGTGTGTGTGTGTGTGTGTGTGTGTGTGTGTGTGTGTGTGTGTGTGTGTGTGTGTGTGTGTGTGTGTGTGTGTGTGTGGTGTGTGTGTGGTGTGTGTGTGTGTGTGTGTGTGTGTGTGTGTGTGTGTGTGTGTGTGTGTGTGTGTGTGTGTGTGTGTGTGTGTGTGTGTGTGTGTGTGTGTGTGTGTGTTCTTTCAAAAGGCAATCCTATGCAATAGGAGGATTATAGATACTAAAAGTTTGTCTGGAATTGATTTTATGATGAAACCACCTTTGCAGAATATCGGGTATTGATATTGAATGCAGAATTTCTTTTAAGTGCCTGTGTGTGTGTGTGTGTGTGTAGGTGTAGGTGTTAATATATTTGAATGGCTATATTATATGCACGTGAATGTAATTTATTGAAGTGATTATGTTTGTGTTGATGTTTACTCTTGTATGCTTGTACTCTTAAATATCTACTCTTGTATGCTTGTACTCTTAAATATCTACTCTTGTATGCTTGTACTCTTAAATATCTACTCTTGTATGCTTGTACTCTTAAATATCTACTCTTGTATGCTTGTACTCTTAAATATCTACTCTTGTATGCTTGTACTCTTAAATATCTACTCTTGTATGCTTGTACTCTTAAATATCTACTCTTGTATGCTTGTACTCTTAAATATCTACTCTTGTATGCTTGTACTCTTAAATATCTACTCTTGTATGCTTGTACTCTTAAATATCTACTTACTGTTAATTATGTGAAGTGAACGTGAGGGTGACACGCGGAGAAATGTGCTCTTGCGGAATTGTTTGATATGGTAGATTATTTCCGTGAGTGGGATCGAGCTGTCTCCACACTCACTGATAAGAGTTGTAGTGTAATAACATCTGCCGAGTTGTCTGTATATCGACCCATAAATCCCTGGGCATTTTTTGTTTTTTGTTTTTTCCAGGTAGGAACTTGAGGGATTTGTTTCTTGACCCTCTTCTCCCTCATGTTTAGCCCCATTGTTTTTGAGATATTATTACGTTTTCCCCATTAGTTTGGCGATTTTAAACACTTTCGCCCCATTTCTGTAAATTTTAAGACCTTTCGTGCCATTTAGGTGCCGATTTTTTCCTGGCAAGGGATTGCGATATTGTATTATAAGAGGAACCGTCCGGGACGCATATAGCCCAACTGTATTATGGTTCGGCACCACTGGTGAGGACGGTTCCGCGCGGCCTATTTAATGGCTAACTCAGCTAAACTCGCGCATATTTTACCGTACCGTAATATTAGGTTTTAGGTTAGGTTAGGATTTAAAACTGTGGTCTCATTCTGTCTTCTCTTTGCCGCGCCATACGGTACGGTAAAATATGCGCGAGTTTAGCTGAGTTAGCCATTAAATAGGCCGCGCGGAACCGATCTCACCAGTGGTGCCGAACCATAATACAGTTGGGCTTTATGCGTCCGGGACATTTTCTACCGAAAAATATACAAATATATCTTGAAGGTATTAGGTATTTTTGTTAAGCTTGATGGATGTCTAGGGAACAAACTAAAAATCTCCATTTAATTGGTTATATTCATATTCCGTGTTTTTGTATACATGTCCTCGTGTCTCAGAGTTCAGGTGTATCCATATGTGCCTTGGTTATTGTAGTTCTATTTGCACATGTCCTAGTATAATGTCCTTGTTAGCCCGTGTCCAACTTAGTATGTGTTCTTAATGTCCTGTCTGTCCATGTCCAACTATGTAGACTAAGTGTGTTCTTGTATCTGTACTTGTCCTTTCCTGTCCTTGTGTGTACGTGTCCAACCATGTAAGTGTCCTTGTCCTTATCTGTCCTTGTGTGTACGTGTCCAACCATGTAAGTGTCCTTGTCTCTGTACTTGTCCTTTTCTGTCCTTGTGTGTACGTGTCCAACCATGTAAGTGTCCTTGTCTCTGTACTTGTCCTTTCCTGTCCTTGTGGGTACGTGTCCAAGCATGTAAGTGTCCTTGTATCTGTACTTGCCCTTACATATCCTTGCAGGTCCTTACATATCCTCACCTGTCTTGCTATGTCTTTGTCCAACAATATTAATAATATTAGTCCTTACTAGCCCTTAAAGGGATTTTTTTTTTTTTTTTTTTTTTTTTTTTTTTACTCCCAAGACCTCCATCAAGCTTAAAAATAATACCCCCAAGACCCTCCTTCCATATAAATGTATACTTTTTTCGATAGAAAAATGACACGGCCGAAGGCCGGCTCCTCCATAAATATAAGCTCGCTATCGTTCGCCAGGAACAACATCGACACCTAAATGACACGAATGGTCTTAAAATTAAGAGTAAGGGGGTGAAAGGTCTTAAAATCGCCAAACTAATGGGGCGAACGTCTTAAAATTTCAAAAGCAAAGAGGCAGAACATGAGGGAGAAGGAGGGCCAGAAATACCAACCATCCCCCCCTTATTAAGTGTCTGTGTCCAAAATGTATGTGTCCTTGAGTGTCTGCCACCCTTCTTTACCTCTGTCTGTCTGTCCGTCCGCGTCGTCCACATTCCCGTATCCATCCGCGAGACTCGGTATTATGCAAGAGCCCCCACGGAGAATTGCGTAGCGTCTGGCAAAGCTCTTCCCCCCCCCCCCCCCCCCACACACACACACACACACACACCACCACGGAATTCGCTCCGGAATGTGACAATAGATGCATTCTGTCTCCCCCGGTGTTCGCCAAGTTGTTACGGTGGCTACGGTTTGACTGACGGCCACCTGTATTGTGTATCATATATGTTTGTAGTATTATTACTATTATTAGTAGTAGTAGTAGTATTGTCATTATTTATTTATTTGATTTGATTGTATATTTTAATTTTATTCTATTGTATGGTGTTATAATTATGTTTGTATTGTATTATATATTATTTGATTTATTATTAGTATTTTTTTATTTATTTATTTTTATTTATTTTTGGAGCGAGTATCGTTAGAAGTAGTAAGCAGAGTGGAGCTATACTGTAATTTATACCCGTTGAATCCACATTAGACAGCCCTATTAAATAATACGTTTTCTTTAGCTGTATGATTTTTTTTTTTTTTTTTTTTTTTTTTTTTTTTTTTTAAATGACCGCACAGTGATTGTTAAGTGATATCTTTCTATTTTTATTCTAGCTATATTTAGACGATTTTATGCAGTTTAAGGGGAGATATCCACTTGAGGGATTTTTTTTCTTTACCCCTTTCTCCTTCATGCTTAGCCCCATTGCTTTTGAGATTTTAAGATGTTCACCCCATTAGTTTGGCGATTTTAAGAACTTTCACCCCATTTATGTCACTTTTAAGAGCTTTCGTGCCATTTAGGTGTCGATTTTTTCCTGGCGAGCGATAGCGAGCCTGTATCTTTTAAGAGGAACCGGCCTTCGGCCGGGAAATTTTTTACCGAAAAATGTACAAATTTATCTTGAAAGGGGGTCAAGGGGGTGTAATTTCAAGCTTCATGGAATTCTAGGAAACACACTAAAAATCTCCCCTTAAGGAGGATCTAGGGTAGTAAAAGGGGTTAAGTGAGATAGTTTGATACCTGTTAATTGCTGGAGTCCCTTTTAAAGCTGAATAAAATCATCTAATAGTAGCCATAATAGTAGCCATAATAGTAGCCATAATAATAGTAGCCATAATAGTAGCCATAATAGTAGCCATAATAATAGTAGCCATAATAGTAGCCATAATAATAGTAGCCATAATAGTAGCCATAATAGTAGCCATAATAGTAGCCATAATAATAGTAGCCATAATAGTAGCCATAATAATAGTAGCCATAATAATAGTAGCCATAATAGTAGCCATAATAGTAGCCATAATAATAGTAGCCATAATAGTAGCCATAATAGTAGCCATAATAGTAGCCATAATAGTAGCCATAATACTAGTAGCCATAATATACATAATAGTAGCCATATAATAGTAGCCATACTAGTAGCATATAATAGTAGCCATAATAGTAGCCATAATAGTAGCCATAATAGTAGCATAATAGTAGCCATAATATAGTAGCCATAATAGTAGCCATAATAGTAGCCATAATAGTAGCCATAATATAGATATAATAGTAGCCATAATAGTAGCCATAATAGTACCCATAATAATAGTAGCCATAATAATAGTAGCCATAATGGTAGCCATAATAGTAGCCATAATAGTAGCCACCATAATAGTAGCCATAATAATAGTAGCCATAATAATAGTAGCCATAATAAGGTAGCCATAATAATAGACATAATATAGTAGCATAATAGTAGCCGAATAATAGTAGCCGTATAATAGTAGCCAAATAATAGTAGCCAAATAATAGTAACCAAAATAATAGTAGCCAAATAATAGTAGCCAAATAATAGTAGCCAAATAATAGTAGCCAAATAATAGTAGCCAAATAATAGTAGCCAAATAATAAATAGTAGCCAAATAATAGTAGCCAAATAATAGTAGCCAAATAATAGTAGCCAAATAATAGTAACCAAAATAATAGTAGCCAAATAATAGTAGCCAAATAATAGTAGCCATAATAGTAGCCATAATAGTAGCCATAATAGTAGCCATAATAATAGTAGCCATAATAATAGTAGCCATAATAATAGTAGCCATAATAATAGTAGCCATAATAATAGTAGCCATAATAGTAGTAGCCATAATAGTAGCCATAATAGTAGCCATAATAGTAGCCATAATAATAGTAGCCATAATAATAGTAGCCATAATAGTAGACCTAATAATAGTAGCCAATAATAATAGTAGAATAATAATAGTAGCCATAATAGTAGCCCAAATAGTAGCATAAAATAGTAGCTAGCATAATAGTAGCCATAATAATAGTAGCCTAATAAATAGTAGCCATAATAATAGTAGCCCATTAATAATTAGGAGCACAGAAAGTAGCCATAATAGTAGCCATAATAGTAGCCATAATAATAGTAGCCATAATAATAGTAGCCATAATAATAGTAGCCATAATAATAGTAGCCATAATAATAGTAGCCATAATAGTAGCCATAATAATAGTAGCCATAATAGTAGCCATAATAGTAGCCATAATAGTAGCCATAATAATAGTAGCCATAATAATAGTAGCCATAATAGTAGCCATAATAATAGTAGCCATAATAATAGTAGCCATAATAATAGTAGCCATAATAGTAGCCATAATAATAGTAGCCATAATAATAGTAGCCATAATAGTAGCCATAATAGTAGCCATAATAATAGTAGCCATAATAGTAGCCATAATAATAGTAGCCATAATAATAGTAAGTTAAAAGGACGGCACCGGTACATGAAGGGTTAAACTTGCGACCGTTGAAATTAAGGGATTAGGTTGGCAATTGTGCTGCCTATGATGTAACTGTATATATAATAGAGTGAGAGAAGGACAGAGGGGTGGGGTGGATGGCTTGACCGTGATGGAAAGGAGATTATGTGAATTAATGAGATAAGTAGACATAGAGATTAAGTGAGAGCCTAACGGATTTAGTCAGACTGTGTGTGTGTGTGTGTGTGTGTGTGTGTGTGTGTGTGTGTGTGTGTGTTTATATATTATATTTTTATTTATTTCACTCCCAACACCAAACACCTCCCAAAGAAATGAATGAAAGATAACATGTGATCCACCGGGATTCGAACCTGGGTTACCACATTCAGATTTTAAACACTCTAACCATTACACCATCAAGGCAGTTAATGTGACTTGGAGTACATTATACTAAATGAGAGGCAAATTAAAAATCAAATCAAATGTATTATGTTTTTTTCACCAACCAACTTCACCTCTAAACTCAATTATAAAAGAAATTATTACAAAATAAAAACAAAAAATTAAACGGTGGTAAAATAAGAGAAGAGAGAACCCTGGAAAAGGACAGTTTCACGAGAGAATTTGTCCCACAGTCCGAGTTCGTTCCTACCGGTATTATTCAGCCAGAGTCGACACTTCATTTTCACCGCTCCCACCTTCTTCTGCTTCTTCTTCCTTTCTTCTTCTTCCTTTCTTCTTCTTTTCTTCTTATTTTTTGTCTTTTTCCTTTTCTGTTTTTATTTTTTTTATTTCTGTTTTCTGTTTTTTATTTCTGTTTTCTGTTTTTATTGTTTCTTCTTTTTCTTTGTCTTCTTATTTTTCTTCTTCTTGTACCACGCGCATTCGTTCTAACATTTCCTAGACTGAACTCATGCATTTCGAAGTTACCGTCACACATTTCCCAGACCAGCGTGCACATTTTCTAGACTAGCTCAGGAATTTTCCAGGTTACCTCATGAATTTCGCAGCTACCTTCACGCATTTCCCAGACCACTGCAAATGTTCTAGACTAGCTCATGAATTTTCCAGGCTAGCTCATGAATTTCGCAGTTACCTTCACGCATTTCCCTAATCAACTTGAAAACTTGCTAGACTACCTCATGAATCTTCAAGACTTGCTCATGAATTTCGCAGTTACTTCCACGCATTTCCCAGATCAACTTGAAAATGTTCTACACTAGCTCATGAATTGTCCAGGCTAGCTCATAAATTCTGCAGTTAGTCACAAATTTCTCAGACTAGTTCGTGAATTTTGCAGACTAACTCATGAATTTTCCAGACGAGCTTATGAATTTCCCTTACGGGGGTTTTTTTCCAGACAAACTCAATGGATTTTGCGGTTACATTGAAATATTTTCTCCAAGTAGAATTTCCCTTCTCCTTAATATAAATAGGGACAGGTTAAGTTTCCTTTATCACGCCGTGGTGTAGTGGATTAAAGCTTGGACATTTGTTCTGACTGCCGGAGGTTCGAGTCCGGCTGGGAGTATATAAACATTTAGTAGTTCACGTGTATCTGTGAGATATAATTGATATTAATTACTCTCGTGTTTGGTTGGGCGAGAATTATATTATATCTCTATAACCCGAATTGCGTTGGAAAACTTGTAAAAATCTCTGCATGGTATCCTGGAATATGGATCGTACGACTTGTGAATTAATTGAAATATATTTTCCAAGTAGGATTGCTCTTCTCCTTAATTTATATAGGAAAAGGTTAAGTTTCAGTTATCACGCCGTGGTGTAGTGGATTAACGTTTGAACATTCATCCTGGCCGTCTAAGGTTCGAGTCCGGCTGGGAGTATATACACATTTAGTAGCTCACGTGCATTTCTGAGATATATTTTATATATATATATATATATATATATATATATATATATAGATACATATACACTATTTATATATATAGATATAAATATATATATATATATATATATATATATATATATATATATATATATATATATATATATGTGCGTGTATACCATATAGGCGAAGTATGACACAAGGATACATTTATACGGCCATAACAGGCTTTACGGGACCATCAAACCAACTTTTAAGGACCCATTATACTACGAGCTATTACCTAGGATGATGGCCCTTTAAATCCTTATGTTATAGCTCTTTAATACTATATTCCATGGTCCCCGAACCCTGCTAGGTTACTGTATTAGCCTATGGTTAACATTAGTGTTCATGTATATTTATATTTCTTGTTAGGTTTTTATTTGTTATTATTTGCTCTACTTTACAGTCAACAATATCTGGGATTATGAATGTTAATTATCTATTATTTTATTGGTAATAATGTTTGTGTTTATGGTTATATTTTAATAAGGCTTATCCCCCAGTACTCTTCCACGGAATTACTGTCTTAAGGGCAGGTTTTTAGTGTGTTTCCTAGACTTCCATCAAGCTTGAAATTACATCCCCTTGACCCACTTTCAAGATTAATTTGTACATTTTTCGGTAGAAAAATGTCCCGGCCAAAGGCCGGTTCCTCTTAAATTACAGGCTCGCTATCGCTCGCCAGGAAAAAATCGACACCTAAATGGGACGAAAGGTCTTAAAATTGACAGAAATGGGGCAAAATGTCTTAAAATGTCAAAAATACTAGGGCGAACGTCTTAAAATCTCAAAAGCAATGGGGCTAAACATAAGGGAGAAAGAGGTTCAGAAAAAATCCTCAAGGTGGAAATCTCCCCTTAAGTGTGTAATGCTTAAAGTGTTTAAGATATGTATTGCATGTGGTCCCCCAGGTTCGAATCACGTTAGGATCACATGCTTTCATTAATTTCATTGGGAAGTATTTGGTGTTGGGAGGTAAATAGATAAATTTGGTGTTGGGAGGTAAATAGATAAATTTGGTGTTGGGAGTTAAATAGATAAATTCGATGATATCGATGTTCACGGCGCCAACTTTCTTACAGCCTGAACTCGCAAGGTGATCAATGTGGATAACCTTAAGTCACTTACCTTAATGGCCTATCACACGAAAACTTCTATAGTCAACTTTTGATCTGTAACTATATTTTGACCATCATTTCTTAGACTAGATTTCCACCTATGGGATTTTTTTCTGGATCCCTTTCTCCCTCATGTTTAGACCCAGTGATTTAGACATTTTAAAGGTGGGGGCTCATGGGTTGAGGTAAACATGGAAAAATAATCGCCAACCTGCATATAATTATCTTGCAAAATGTGGCACTGAAATTATTAACAATGGTATAAAGGATTTTGTGGATCGTCTATACCGGGCCTGTGACGTCATAGTGACGTCACCCCAGTATCCTTAGCCTAGACTGGATGGTGGACTTACACTCTTGTGACGTTACAGGCCCGGTATAGACGATCCACAAAATCCTTTATACAATTGTTAATAATTTCAGTGCCATTGCATTTTGCAAGATAATTATGTACAGCTTGGCGATTATCATTCCATGTTTATCTCAACCCATGAGCCCCCACCTTTAAGATGTTCGCCCCATTAGTTTGGCGATTTTAAGAACTTTCACCCCATTTCTGTCAATTTTAATACATTTAGGTGTCGAATATCTCCTGGCGAGCGATAGCGAGCTCTATAATATAAGAGGAACCAGTCTTCGGCTGGGAAATTTTTCTGCCGAAAAATGTACAAATTTATCTAGAAGGGTGATCTTGGGGATGTATATTTAAGCGTGATGGAGATCTAGGGAGGACAAAATATATATATATATATATATATAAAATAAACAAAAAAATCGACCAAATAATGCCCTTCCCCCTTTAAATATCCGCCAGGTATCCGAACAACTAACTACTGAATATCGGATCTTTTCAGTGTGGGGGGGGGGGGACGACGGATCCCCCCAAGCACCCCCCCCCTCCCCCCCCCCACAACTATATATAGATTTCCAATACCCCCCAACGGAAACAGATTTTAGCCTCTTAAATTGTGTCATTGAGTGCGAGATTTCCGTTCTCCTTGTGTGTTGGTCTTGGGGAGCACTTTCTTTGGTGTAGATATATTTTGTTGTGTGCTGGGTATTTTGTTGTGTGCTGGGTATTTTGTTGTGTGCTGGGTATTTTGTTGTGTGCTGGGTATTTTGTTGTGTGCTGGGTATTTTGTTGTGTGCTGGGTATTTTGTTGTGTGCTGGGTATTCAATTGTGTGTGTTAAGATGGGAATGAATGTGAGAACAAATATAGACAAATGTACAGTCATGAAGTTTAATTTATTTGGCCATTATTATATCACTTCTAAGGACTCAACGCGAACTGTGAAGCATATATTGATCTTTGTATGTATAGTAAGAATAACAAAAAAAGTAAGGAAAAGGTCTTTGTCATCATGGTTGTTTGGTGCATAGAACTACATATCATCAAAAGCATATTAGCAGAACCAAATAACCGAAGATATATACAAATAGAGTTGTTGTTGTTGTTGTTCCCCAGGCTGTCTGGCCGAACAGCCCCAAGGTCTCGAGCAAGGCCAAGGCCATAAACGAGCGCCCCCACAAAATCCTCCCTGCTTACCACTAACAAAGCCCGGTTGACCAAAGCCACTCCAAGGCAGGAAGCTGAGGAGGGTGCGGAAACGCCCGGGAAACCAAAGCCCCACCCAAGGCCCTGTGCCCATCAGCAATTATGAAGGGAAAGTTGAGGGGTAAGGAAAAAATGTGACGCTTTGGCTCCGAATCTGCCAACCTAGAAGCCAACTTCTAGGTTGGCAGTAGGGAAGTCAATCCACGGAAAAGACGCCGCCACTTGAGATCTAGAAGATATATAAGTAAAAGGAACAGTCAGAGTAAGCTATGGGTATGGCAGAGATCGCTCAGTTCTCACTCTGATAGACCAGCCCATCACCACCTGACTAGAACCCAATCCTCTCAGCATCAGCTAGGAAAGGCCCTAGAAAGCCGCTTTGGCGGGGGGATAGCTCCCCTATTTCAACTCCTTTCGGGGTTGGGCACCCGCCTACAATAGAGTAAAACATAATAGCTTAAGAGGAGGTATTTAGTTTGTTCCCTAGACCTCCATCAAGCTTAAAATTACACCCCCTTGAGTCCCTTTCAAGATAAATTTGTAAATTTTTCGGTAGAAAAATTTCCCGGCCAAAGGCCGGTTCCTCTTAAATTACAGGCTCGCTATCGCTCGCCAGGATAAAATTGACACCTGAATGGCACCAAAAGTCTTAATATGAGGTGAAAGTTCTTAAAATCGCTAAACTAATGGGGCAAACGTTTTATAATATCAAAAGCAAATGGGGCTAAACATGAGGGAGAAAGGGGTTCAGAAAAAATTCCTCAAGTGGAAATCTCCCCTTAAAATACATAGCAGATATACCATACTATAACATACCATTGCAAAGATAATAGCTTAAAATACATAGCAGATATACCATACTATAACATACCATTGCAAACATAATAGCTTAAAATACATAGCAGATGTACCATACTATAACATACCATTGCTAACATAATAGCTTAAAATACATAGCAGATGTACCATACTATAACATACCATTGCAAACATAATAGCTTAAAATATATAGCAGATATACCATACTATAACATACCATTGCAAACATAATAGCTTAAAATATATAGCAGATATACCATACTATAACATACCATTGCAAACATAATATGACGTAATGAGAGCAACCATACTAAACATGATTTATTTGAATATACTCAGAATAAATAGTAATCCAAGAGAACCTATGGAAATCGTCCAATATTATTATAGATCTTGTGCGTTATTATTCAAGTTTGCCTATCACAACGTTATTATTCAAGTTTGCCTATCACAACGTTATTATTCAAGTTTGCCTATCCCAACGTATTTCAAGTTTGCCTATCACAACGTTATCATTCAAGTTTGCCTATCACAACGTAATACAAGTTTGCCTATCACAACGTTATTATTCAAGTTTGCCTATCACAACGTTATTATTCAAGTTTGCCTATCACAACGTTATTATTCAAGTTTGCCTATCACAACGTTATTATTCAAGTTTGCCTATCACAACGTAATTATTCAAGTTTGCCTATCACAACGTTAAGTAACTAGCACAATACTTGGTCATATATCTCATTTAGATATATTTTTGTATGTATTATATATTTTGTTTATATTATTTTTTAATTAATTGTCGGCTCTCTCTCTCTTTAGTCGCTAACTCCGTACGATTTTAGTTAGCCTAGGAACAAGTTCGTGAACTTTTGGCATTTGAATATTATATTATGTAGCATAATTAAGTATATATATACTCCCAGCGGGACTCGAACCTCCGACAGTAAGGACGAATGTCCAAGGTTTAGCCCACTACACCATGTGGATAGAGATAGTAGGAGGATATAGAAGGGTTTGCTGTCTGTTGCCTTGACAACTTGGTTTCGGGGAGAAAATTATAGTCAGGTTTTTTAGAAGACAGATCTGGTGTTCCACAGAGAGGAACATACATTGATAGATAGAGTAGCAGGAAGAGGGCCAGGGCACTTAAAGGAGTCCAGAGCATTTGTATAACAATAGACATATATACAAATTATGAGTGTGTTAATACTTTCAATTAATAAAACATGCAAATTTCAAAAGTTACTGTGCTTAGTTATTGTGTGTTTGCACGTGTTCATGTATATGCTTGCACATTATAGTGCAAGTGTTGTATGTGTGTTCTTGTGTTTGATTTTGTGTGTGATTTTGTGTGTGTGTGTGTATAAGTGATTTGCTGTATACTTGCATGTTCGTGTCTGGTTAATTAGCTAAGTGTATAGCCTCACTTTTTTGGCTGAGTTGCAACGCGTGCGACTCGTGTTCCGGAAACCAGGAGTTGCTCCCTCATGGGTGCCTAAAAAGGTTTATTTGTCAGACTGCATGAACCTCTGCACTTCTCACTACATTGGCGGACATTAGAGGGTCGGTAGACCGGTGTCTCAAGTATAGAAGTACATGCCAAGTACCTGATTAACATGGGGCGAACTGGTTATACTGGTTACAAACTACATTCACATCCACAGCCATTCCAACAATACAAAAACATTTTCCTTGAACCTCACACACTACTGTATACATAACAATGGGCGGTTGGGTTATCAGCCTACCCCCGTAAACAATTACGGATATCGAATGAATTACCTCGGAATGTGGATGTAATATATTAGTGTTCATCCCTTTGGGGATCAAACCGTCTGATGAAGATATGTAGATATATTCACACAAAGAACACATTATGGCAAAGGAAAAATCTAACTAAATTCAAGCAATATTAACCTTGCATTCACAATTTCACCACAGACCCCCACACTCAAATTATGCAGCCGTGTAATGTTTGCCAGAACTTGTTCGTACACTTTATATGCAGGAACAGAGTCGAGGGTTTAAAGTTCACCTGTTTACATTGTGAACAGAGCGGCATAATTCTAACATGATTTTTCGGACGGCTTGTTTATGATACGCAGACTATGTAAGTGAATCTGCTGTACTTAAGTGGCGTACACAGTATATATTACGTTTCTACCTCAAAACAAATGCTCTTACTTTGTTACTTTATAAGGGCTCGGTTATATAAATGCTTTAAGGGGGGGAAGGGTATAAACAGTATATATTGGTCGATTTACCGTATATATAATTTTTTAGTTTCCTCCCTAGACCTCTATTAAGCTTAAACAAACATCCCCAAGATCTCCCTTCTAGACATATTTGTAAAATTTTCGGTAGACAAATGTCCCTGACGAAAATCGGTTGCTTCTAAATTACAAGCTTCCTATCGCTCGCTAGGACCTTTCAGTTGTTGTTGTTGTTGCTGTTCCCCAGGCTGCCTGGCCGAACAGCCCCAAGGTCCTGAGCAAGGCCAAGGCCTTAACGAGCGCCCCCACAAAACCCTCCCTGCTTACCACTAATAAAGCCTGGGTGACCGAAGCCACTCTAAGGCAGGGAGCCGAGGAGGGCGCGGAAACGCCCGGGAAACCAAAGCTTCACCCAAAGCCCTGTGCCCCTCAGCAATTATGAAGGGAAAGTTGAGGGGCAAGGGAAAAATGTGACGCTTTGGCTCCCAATCTGCCAACTTTTAGGTTGGCAGTAGGGAGGTCAATCCACGGAAAAGACGCCGTCACTTGAGATCTAGAAGATATATAATTAAAAGGAACAGTCAGAGTAAGCTATGGGTATGGCAGAGATCGCTCAGCTCTCACTCTGATAGACCAGCCCATCACCACATGACTAGAACCCAATCCTCTCAGCATCAGCTAGGAAAGGCCCTAGAAAGCCGCCTTTGGCGGGGGATAGCTCCCCTATTTCAACTCCTTTCGGAGTTGGGCACCCGCCCGGACCTTTCAGTTTATTCAGTTTATGCATTTTTATTTTTATTTTTATTTTATTTTTTTTAGAGGGGGGGGGGGGGGGGCGACTCTGGGGTATTACGCTTAGAATGGACCTGCGTGAGCCAAAGAGTTAAATGTAAAGGACATTCCCTTTTGATTGCTTACCATCCTCGCTAAAACGTATATAATCGTCTAGTGGTACCAAGAATTTAATAAAAAGACACCATTTTACAGAAACGATTAGTTAAGCTGGAACCCATAATATTATCTGCACCTATTACCTATTCAAGATACGATGACGCATTTCTGTTTTATGGCTATTATTGGACGATTATATTCAGACTAGGAAGGGTGTATGAAAGTCAGAAGGTTAAATGAGATAGTCTTTACTCTTTAAACTCCCTTCCTAAACTGTAAACAAAATTGTGTAAAGATAGCCAAAATAAACTGTTAAACCTAAATCCACTGTTCCCCTCAGCCTAGTGTCCAGCAAAGGGCCCCCAAAATGCGACACAACACCAGGGGGACAAGGCGAGGGAACATCACCTTTAATAATTAGCACACTTTTTTAGCGGAGAGGATAAGTGAGTGTGTGTGGAGAGAGAGAGAGAGAAAGTGAAAGTGAGAGTGTATGTACGTATGTATGAATTAATGTAATGTATTGTTATGTGTGTGTGTATGAATGTACAGTATATACGTACTTTATGTATGTAGGCCTATGTGTTGCGTACCGTATGTTAACTCTAAAATATACTTCATGCCATATTATACCGGTTCGGGTATATGCATAGTACATTGCGGGTATGTTAATATATATTATGCCTGTACGTGCACGTGCATGGACCTTTGTATGCACTATTTACACTATTCATTGTGAAGTTTTGCATACGTGGACTACTGTGTGCATATGGCTGCATGTATGCAGGTGCGAGTCCGTTGAATGTGTATGGTTGTGTTTTATATGCCATAGCAGTGTTTGTTATTGTTCTAACGAGTGTGTGTGAATGTATGTATGTACGGTCACAATATGTGTATACTGTGTTACTCAGTTACTTGTTCGTCAAGGGGAATCCACGCAATGCGAGCTAAGCTCATTATTATCGCGCCTCCTTAACTGGGAATGTATTGCGTGAAATGCATGTTAAGTGTTTTTTGTACTGTTGGAATGGCTGTGGATGTGTGTGTAGTCTGTATTTTAACCAATTGGCGACATCGGAAACGAAGGCTTAGGGTGGATCTGTATGGTACCATTCTCACTATAGATGGTACCGTCTCGCCCGAAGGCTTAGGTAGCCATCAGCTTAGGTGAACCATATGATACCCATCTCGCCTTGTACCATTTTTGCCAACCCCAGATGGGACGTCACAATGTCGTCCACTTATTCCAGATACCTATTTACAGCTAGGTGAACTGAGGCTAACACATGAAAGGAGACAAGCCCAATTTGTCTCCGCCCGGCCGGGGATTGAACCCCCGACCCCTCGTGTGTGAGACGAGAGCTCTACCTACTAGGCTACGGGTAGTGTGTGAGTGTTTGAATGTGTGTGACCATACGGTCACGACATTGTTTATAATGTGTGTGCGTATGGATGTATGTGTGTAGGTGCATGTGTGTTGGTGTTTCAGGGGGATATTCTATCCATGTATCCGTCTATTACCCGACACCTAAATCCCCTAGGGGTGGCCATGAATGAATCACCTCCATCAAGGCAATTTGTCCTACTCTTTACCTTGCTTTCTGGGGAGGGTTGGCACATGGGGGAATGTGATCATACTGTTGGAATGGCTGTGGATGTGAATGTAGTCTGTAACCAGTGTAATCAGCTCGATCATGCTGATCATGCTAGCATTCATAATGTAAATTCGACAAAGGTCTACTGCCCCTTTGATGTCCGCCATTACAGGGAGGGATTGGGTGGCCAAGTGGATAGCGTCAAACACATTCAACCAGGGGAGGTGTGGTGGAGTGGTCATGCCACTGGATTGGTAATCCAATGGACCCGGGTTCAAATCCCGATATGTCAATGGGAAGATATTATTGGGATTGAATTTGTGCTGTACCTAGTATCAGTGCATTACCACAAAGCCCACCGAAATGCCAAACAAAAAAATACCCTCATTGTTCCCTGATTAAATAACACTGTATGAATATTCCCATATTCAAAATATGTTACAGGGGGACAATGCCTAGTGAGTTCACTGCTCAATAGGTGGCGTTCTGAGAGTGAGGGTCTGAGTCTGGAGGGTGAGACGGTGAAGCACTTGAGCGAAGCAACCAGCCGCTTCAGAGATGGAGCTGCTTCGAGCCATGATGGATGCTTCACATGTCTCACTCCCCAGACTGGAACAAGACCTCACGGGTTTCACCGTGTTGAGCGGTGTAATGTACGGGCTCTCAGCCTATGCCCGAGAGGGAGTAGTTGGAATATAGAAAAAAAAAAAAAAAAAAAAAAAAAAAGGGGGGATCGAACTGGTGGCCTCCCGCTTGCGAAGTACGCACGCAACCTTCTCTCCACGCAGGCTTGTAATAATAATAATAATAATAATAATAATAATGAAAATAATAATAATAATTATAATAATAATAGAAGACGAATGAACAATTTATTTTGAATTTCGTCATTGGACTGAAAATTTACAAAACAAAAAAAATCATAGCTCCATAACAATTTATGTGTGTGTGTGTGTGTGTGTGTGTGTGTGTGTGTGTGTGTGTGTGTGTTACTCAGTGACTTGTTCGTCAAGGGGAATCCACGCAATGCGAGCTAAGCTCATTATTATCGCGCCTCCTTAACTGGGAATGTATTGCGTGAAATGCATGTTAAGTGTTTTATGTACTGTTGGAATGGCTGTGGATGTGTGTGTAGTCTGTATTTTAGCCAATTGGCGACATCGGAAACGAAGGCTTAGGGTGGATCTGTATGGTACCATTCTCACTATAGACGGTACCGTCTCGCCCGAAGGCTTAGGTAGCCATCAGCTTAGGTGAACCATATGATACCCATCTCGCCTTGTACCATTTTTGCCAACCCCAGATGGGACGTCACGACGTCGTCCACTTATTCCAGGTACCTATTTACAGCTAGGTGAACTGAGGCTAACACATGAAAGGAGACGAGCCCAATTTGTCTCCGCCCGGCCGGGGATTGAACCCCCGACCCCTCGTGTGTGAGACGAGAGCTCTACCTACTAGGCTACGGGCTGTGTGTGTGTGTGTGTGTGTGTGTGTGTGTGTGTGTGTGTGTGTCAGTCAGTCAGTCAGTCAGTCAGTCAGTCAGTCAGTCAGTCAGTCAGTCAAGAGAGGCTGGTGTATTAGATTACTCTGTTGGCCGTGGGTAAACTTCTCTCACATCACAAAAAGTAAGGGAGACAAAAAAGGAATCACTTAGTTTTCAGATGTCCTCTGAGGCGGAGGCTTTATTTTATTATTTTATTTATTAGTTTACACCCTTCACGAATTCTACGGGATTGGAAAGTTATGTGGCTTTTCACTGCAAACCTTCCTGGATGAATCTATTATTATCTATCTATTGCCTGACGCCGTGAACCCCGAAGGGGTGGCCACGAACGAACCGCCCCCATGCACCTCTGTCCCCAGTCAGTCGACGCCCCTCCCCCCGAGCAGCACCGCCTTCGTTCATATACTTCCTCACTCCATCCTTCCACCTCTCTTTCGGTCTACCTCTCCCTCTCTGTCCCTCCACCTCGCTCTCGTACACCCTCTTAGTCATTCTCTCGCTTTCCATACGTTCCATATGGCCGAACCATCTCAACTTGTTCCTTTTCACACTTTCCAGCACATCTACCTCCACACCACACCTCCTTCTTACTTCCTCATTAGTCTGTCTATCCCTCCATGTAAATTCGCACGCACTTCTTAAGTAATTAATATCCACTGCTCTCACTCTTGGTCGGAGTCTCTCAACCAACGTCCATGCTTCGCTTCCGTAAGTCAGTGTCGGGATTACCACACTGTCATGCAAGGACTTCTTCACTTCCATACTGACCACCCTATTTCTTGTTACTGCTTTCAGCGTTCCTACAACCCTCTTCCCCTGTTGTACCCTCTCCCGCACTTCTTCATCCATAGTCCCATCTTTACTCAACACACTGCCCAGATACTTAAAAGAGTTGACGATTTCCATAGCCTGACCGTTCAGCTTCACCTCACACTCTGTGACTTCACCCCTCTCGAAGACCATAACCTTGCTCTTCCCCGCATTTACCTTCAAATTCCGTTTTTCGCACACTGTTCCAAACTCATTTACCAGACCCTGCAACTCCCATTCATTATCACTCATCAGAACTGTATCATCCGCAAACAGCAGTATAGGTAGCTTCCACTCAATTCCCTCCCTTTTCAGCGATACACCAACATCCACTGCTCTTGATAGTATTTCTTTCATGACTCCATCCATATGTACAGTAAACAACCATGGGGACATCACACACCCCTGTTTCAAACCAACATTCAGGTCAAAGAACTCGCTCTGCTCACTCTCCACACTCTCCACACGTACTGCCGCCTTTGCACCCTCATACATGCTCTTCACTGCTTTCAGCAACTTGCCATCTACTCCTTATATTCTAAGTACTTTCCACAAACCTCATTATAATTATTATATTATTATAATTATTGTATTTATATTATTTGTTAATGATACTTCTCAAATTACTCAATAATAATATGTGTATCATTGAAGTATAATTCCATAGTTCTCGGAAAAAGGCCACATGCATGTTCAGACAGGTCATACATTGAAAATATTAGGTAAACAATATAATAATATGTATAACACTAACAAAAAATAATAATAATAATTGAAGTGCCTTTATTTTTACGGCATAGGCGTATCGTGGGTCTGTAACTGGGAGATAAAAATGCTAATATACGAACTCTGAATATAGTTTATTGTACACAAGGATATACACAAGGTTATGCACAATACAATTACAAGCAATAATTGTACACAATGTAAATACACTATCTATATAACGTATATCTAAGTATCAGTAGAGTAGGGTGGACTGTGACGGTTCCTGGTAACTCTTTGTAGATTCCTAAACTAGTGGTAGTACTTGTCGGCTTGGCTGTCAACGAGCGATTAACCTCTAATTGGTTTAGCCCAGCGAGACTCGTTAGTCTCGGGTAGACGTGCAGCTCCTCTTGTCCAGGTGTTTCTGTCACGCACGCAACTTTCTTTGGCAGTTTGTCTGGGTTAGTCTACTATGCAGGTGTGGGGGAGTCATAGGGCAAGTACCGTGGCAGCTATCTGCCCATCTGTTTATAGGGCCTTTGTAACAAGTGGGGAAATAGCATGGTATATGCCGTGGCGGCGACTGACTTTGTTATAGGGACGTTGACTTCAAGATACCTGAAGGGAGGGCCTCAGAAGGGAATTTTGAAAGAAGAAAGGGGGTTAATGGGGTCCAGTGTAAGCGCTGTCCTCTAGGCTGCTTCCTCCGCCCTCTCGTCAGCATCTGCCAGGGGCGTTGTGCAGTTGGTCTTCTTCTGATATCGGCGTTGTCGTAGAGCTGCTCTCTCCTGTACGGCTTTGGCCTGGTTTGTCTTGGGACAATTCTTCTGCCATTCCTGTATCATCTTGGGGAGCTACTCTTGCCACTCACGACTCAGCTGTTCGAAATAGTGGTTGTTTGGTTTTAATAGGTCTTTCATCTCCTGTAGCTCCAAGCAGTCGTTAATCTCCTCTTGCAGGTTATAATTATGCTTGTCAGGCCTTTCAGTCACATTTGTCTTTTTCAATAAATCTCTTAGAGCCTTAATGGCTTGATCTGGCACAAGGGAGATCTGGTGGTGCTGAAGGTATAGGTAGGAAGGTAAGTTCTATTCTCATGGTGACTCTCCGAACTTGTGTAGTTAGAAGCGTACTTTTGGCCTTTGTTTGGCCCTGGCCTGAATTGAATGACCTGTCTGATCCTCTTCATTGGACCAATTGCAGACCGGGGGTGATTAGGGTTTTCAACCCTGGATCCACTTAGTGAGTGAAGATGGAATCACGGCATCACGTGAGGGACCTGGCCAATCCACTTCCTCCTTTGTCCTTTTCTCGCTCCTGTCCGGTGCTGGGATCTCTGATTCGGTGAGGGGAACGTGATGAGGTTGAGAGGCTCCAGCTGAACCAACAGGATGGGTACTGGCTTAGGGGCGGCAGTGGCGAACATATAATGGCCGACATCGAATTCCCTCAAGTCTACCTCCTTCATAATTCGTGCTATGTTCTGGTGAAGTTGAGAGCCTGGAGAAAGCTGGACCTCGCTCCTGACTGTGGGGTCATCAGGTGGTTATGCTGCTGGGGGCATCGAGGGTGCTAGTGTATAACAAGCTTGTCCCACAATAATAATAATATACAGTATATAATAATAACAAGCGTACCTAGTAGAGCCTGTATCTCTGACATCCATGCAAATATGACCAAGTGTTCATGGCCGTTTTGGTTCACGGTCATTTTGGGTCACAGCCGTTTTGGTTCATGGCTGTGTTGTTTCACGGCAATTAGGTATGTGGCCCATTTGGTCCGCGGCCAATATGGCCATAATCAATGGGTAAAATAAATGTCATCTGTTATAAAGGAGCAACCGCTTTGATACGCAGCTGGCTGGGTTCGTGGCAATTTTATTCCATGGTTGATATATATGCTGAGCGGTGTTATTATATAAGCCATTGTGGTCACTGACCGTGTTAGTTAGTGATCGCTTTTGTTTGCAGGCGGTTTAGTCCGGGGCTATTTTGCTCAGCAGCCAATTTGGTCCGTGGCCTACAGTATATGGGCAGAACCAAATGGACAATATAATATTATACCATTTTGGTCCACAGGTGTTTTTGTTCGTGGTCGTGTTTTCCTTTTCCGTTTTGGTGTGTTCCGCAGCTGATGTGGTCTGAGACTGTGTTGATCCATTGGTGGTTGGAGTGGTTGGTATCCACTATATACTGTATCTAAATCTCAATAAATTCTGGTTAGACATTTTGGGCGAATTTTAGTGTTTCAGCCCTTAATCCCCCAGTTGGGGTCATTCAATTTCTACCACCTGTTTTGCGGTGTCTGTGAAGTTCTTAGGTATCCAGTATGCCTTATAATAAGTATAGTGAAGCTCGGAAAATATATCTTCTCATGGTTTGTATTTATGTATATATTTACTTTGCTTGGGGGGGGGGGGGGGAATCAGTGGATTTGGACACAAATTTCAATAATTTGTATGTTGGTACGGAATACAGCAACTGACGAAGTGCCATGTGAATCCTTTCATCAGTTTTTGAGAATTCCTGTTTACAAACAGACAAACGAATACACAGACAGACAAACTGCAACAATCACATATACTCCGCAAACTTCGTTTGATGGAGATATATAAATAATAGTAGTAATATTATTGATTGACCCCAGACATACTTATGGTCTCGGTTCATTATTATGTTTCATAGATCAATTTGATTCCTTTCAGTATACAAGGTGACATACAGGAATATTAATTTCATTTATATCTCAATAAAATTCATGAGTAATTTTAAGTTAGTCTAATGATCAAAGTAATTATGGAGATTTTTCCTTTAAGATGGGTATTTTTCTTAACTTAATAGTTAATTTATAGGGATCAGGATCAATATATATTTTCAATTAAAAGGAGTAGCAATGTTAAGCTTCTATAATTGAAAACAATATATTCATGAAATGTTTAGAATTGTAAGAGTTTCTGATGTTTGTTTTGTTAAATATTTATGAGCTATAATAGAACAGGAATGTATTCAAAATCGATATATACTGTATATACAGTACATAATGTATATTATCATTGAAAAAGTGACGAGTTTAGCGACCGTTTCTCTTCAACAAAATGTGAAACACATTAAGGATCAATAATCAACCTATAAATATATACAGTATATATAATTAAGCACATTTCGAGGGGTCAGTTAATCAGTTTACTGTAGTTGAACATATGTTTTGGTATTTGCCTTCGAAGCGCACTTTCTGATAGAGTTTTGATTAAGAAACTTTTCGTACTCGGTACATTTATCTCGTATGTCAATCTTTCTCACTCCAATTATTTTTTGAAACTCACAAAATTACAGCACTACTATTCTAAAATACTCTTAACAGTCACATATTTTTCAATCACTATGTAGCTATGAAGATTTAGTCACAGATGTAATTCTTATATACATATACATACTGTATATTAAATGACAAATATGAACATGAAAATTGATTTAGCTTTAACAAAAAAAATCCATAATGAAAAAACCCAGTAGTGTAATTAACTTGCTTACACATTGTACAGTCGTTGTCATACATAATTTAATACTCATGATAGAAACGAAACAGTGAAATTTCTCTGGAAAAGCTTATCAGTTCTGTGCTTCCGTGCTGACTCCCTGCCTAGGCAAACTCTTTCGTCTCTGTCTATCCTCTAACATCTTCCCTTCATGCTGGAAGTTTGCTCACATTCAACCTGTCCCAAAGAAGGGTGACCGCTCTCAACCCTCCAACTATCGTCCAATTGCTCTTATCTCTTGTCTTTCTAAAGTTTTTGAAACTATTCTTGCTTCCAAATTTCTTAAGCATTTCTCTTCTCATAATCTGCTCTCAGATCGCCAGTATGGCTTCCTTAAGGGTCGCTCTACTGGTGATCTTCTTTCATATATTACTAACTCTTGGTCATCCTCGTTTCGGGACTTCGGTGAGACTTTTTCTATTGCACTAGACATATCGAAAGCCTTCGATAGAGTCTGGCATAAATCTTTAATTTCTAAACTACCCTCCTTCGGTTTCTATCCCTCCATCTGTGCCTTTGTCTCTAATTTCCTTTCCGGCCGTTCCATAGCTGCGGTTGTGGACGGCCATTGTTCACTTCCTCACCCTATAAACTCCGGTGTTCCTCAGGGCTCTGTCCTATCTCCTATTCTCTTTCTAATTTTTATAAATGATCTCCTTAACTGTACCTTAATTCCCATCCATTCATACGTAGACAACTCAACCTTACACTACTCCATTAGTTTTTCAGAACGCCCCAGCCAGCAATCCCTCAACGACAAACGTAATGAAGCCATAGAACTCATAAATTCTGATCTAAATACTATTTCCAATTGGGGCAGAGAAAACCTTGTTAACTTTAATGCTTCCAAAACCCAATTTATCCATCTATCTACCCGTCAGGATCTCCCAGTGGACTATCCCTTATTCTTCAACAATACAAAAATCAACCCTTCATCTTCTCTCAATATTCTTGGTGTCTCTTTTTCTTCTGCTCTCATTTGGAAGGACCATATTACCAGTCTTGCTAAGGCAGCCTCCCAGAAGCTGGGTGTGCTCAACCGCCTTAGGGGGTTCTTTTCCCCTGCACAGCTTCTTGCTCTGTACAGGGGCATAGTGCGCCCTTGTATTGAGTATTGTTCACATGTGTGGGGAGGTTCCTCTCACACCGCTCTCCTAGACAAAGTTGAAAGGAAGGCCTTTCGTATCATTAACTCCCGTCCACTCATCAACTCTCTGCAATCTCTCTCTCTCTGCCGCAATGTTGCATCTCTCTCGCTATTCTATCGCTACTATAATAATCAGTGTTCCTCAGAGCTATCCCAGTGCATACCACCTCCTTTATGTAGGGCACGTGGTACCCGTCTTGCAACTCAATCCCACCCCTACTCTATGCAACTCTCCAACCCAAGAGTGAAACGTTACTCTCAAACTTTCTTCTACTCAACATCTGAGCTCTGGAACTCTCTCCCAGAATCAGTCTTTCCCTCTTCCTATGACTTAAATTGCTTCAAACTCTGTGTGTCCAGGCATTTTGGCTCGAACGTCCCTTGATTTTGGCCCTGTCACTCTTTCAACTATGGGGGAGGCACTCGCTATAGGCAGTTATGCCTTTTGCCTCCCTCAATCACATAGAAAAAAAAAAAAAAAAAAAAAAAAAGTTACATAATATTCCGTATGTGACTAAATCATTCTTCATATTACCGCATCAGTGGACCGTTTTTAAACAAAATGTTTGAGAAATAACAAAAACTTATTTTAAACCAAGCATTATCTCTATTTTGGTAGTTTCATAGTAATTGAAAATATTTATATTATTCAGAAGAGGTCAAGAAGAGGTACTTGTAAGTGAATATGTCATACAGAATGCATTTATAGTTGCAACATATATTACACTGGAATTCGTTTTGTAGAAGCATGCATAACAATTTCTTACTAAAAAAATGGCCCAGTGTTTTATTATATTTCATTATATTCTTGACTCCCTGAGTGTGTAGATGCTATAGTCAAACAGATCTTAACAGGCGGTCCTACCCGCGGTTACTCCCTTTACATTGGTGCCACATGTATAATCCCTAACAACGAAAATATATTATTTTCGGTATTAAGTACCTTAAGTCGGTTTGAAATGCTCAGGCTATTTCTACAGGTACAAAAAAGCTTTATTGTTTTTTATAATTAATTCGCTTATTAGGCAATTCAATGGACATTGTATACAGCTTGGCAACAAGGCTACTGCGACGTTGTCAGACGTCGGCCAAAAAAACTCATCACAAATTTCACATGATGGCGAGCTGCCAGGCGCACAAAATTTATACTCGCACTTCATTTCATTCCTGACTTTGACACCATCCACAATGGAAGCCGCTCCAAATCGCCCCACCACTTGCATAGTCAGACAAAACAGATGGTACAGATGGTACAGAGGGGAAACCTCTTAAAAAAAATGCGCCGAAACTTTTACCTCTTGGGTGGTGTGGGAAAAAAGTAAAAATATAAAATGGTAATATATTACCAGTACATACATACGTACATACCTATATATATATATATATATATATACAGTATATATATCGAAACGTCGACCATCAGGACGATAGCCGACGCTTTAATCAATTACACCACGGCAGACTGCCGTGGTGTAATTGATTAAAGCGTCGGCTATCGTCCTGATGGTCGACGGTTCGATCCCCACTGAGAGAGTAGAAACATTTAGTGGCTCACGTGTATTTGTGATATATTCTCAATATATATATATATATATGAGAGAGAGAGCGAGAGCGCCTCAAAGCTGGGTGGGGGGGGGAATAAAGTGGATGCAAATGTGGTGTGGTGTATGCGGGGTGGGGGGGGGGGGTAGAGTGGTGTGGTGTGTGTGTGGGGTTGGGATAATGGGGGGGGGGGGGGGTGAGGTGTGTAGGGTGAGTGAGAGAGAGATAAATAGTAATATAATTTATTATAGCAATAATAATCTATGCATTCATGTGGGCTACACAGTCTTACACATACAGTATATAGAGAGAGAGCCGATATCCCTACATTGACCTTGAACTGGAGGGGGGGGGGGAGGGGGTGGGGGGGGGGGGGGGTGGGGGGGGGGGGGGGTAGGAGAGTAATTTGGAAAGGTTGTCGTACGGAAAGGGTCAAGTGGACAGGTGGCACCAGTGTAAGGGTAGGTGACCGCGCCCATAACCGCCTGTTTAGGTCTGTAGGACTATAGTTATATTTATTTTTTGTTTTATGTGCACTTAGGAAAATTTAATATAGTTAGTCCTCTATGAAAAGTATTTTGTAAACTGTCATTGAAAGAAAACTGATTAGGTTAGGGGTAACTATACTTAAATTTACAAGGTGCATCTGGGGTATTTCAAGGTTTATAATGTGCTACAAGCCACGCAAATTGCGTTCTATGCCTCTGGAGTTTAAATGAAATACAGATATTCCTGGACATGAACGTTCATCAAGACACCAACTTGAAGAAACGTAGGCATATTGACGGTTATCTTGAATAATATATATTTAAAGTAATCTCTATCTATCTACTGTATCTATTGCCGGACGCCGTGATCCCCGAAGGGGTGGCCACGAATTAAATGCCCCCATGCACCTCTGTTCCCTGACAGTCGACTCTAAAATCATGGCTCTGAACTAACATTGAAATTAGTAAGTTCGCTTCACCAGCGGTTCATTTTCCATACTGTAAGTTTCTCCATGACTAGACTTCTTTTTTTATAGACAACATTAACCTTATTATTATTATAATATTATTTATGTTAAATGTTATTATTACTCCATTGGTAAAAATGTACTAGGTGACAGTTACGAGTTTTACCATATATTTATAAATAGTTGCCATTCTTTCTTTGATATAGGCTACAGTGTTGTTATATACCTCGGACCGTCGGAAATGGGTACTTACCCATTATCCAACATTCTAAAACCATGGCCCCTACGAGTGGGGAGGGCTATGAAGATCAGGAAATTGTGGGGTTAAAGACGATTAAAAAGGAAAAAATATGCTATTTTGCAATAACCTTTTTCCGTAGGATACAGGATGTGTTGAGGAGGGAGGGGATACTCAATCCTGATGATGTTTAATTATATTAAATTGTATATACATGTAGCACAATCTATAAACAAGATATATATAATTATATATATATATATATATCTGCAAGGAGGTGTATGTTGGAAAGGACTAATGAAGCTCTCAATCCTCGGTGCTGTACAATTATACTAAACAGGGTCTGCTATCTTCATATGCCAGTCACCGATCTGTTGGCAAGGACGTTAATGCAGTCCCTGGCGTATATATGCATAATTATATCTAGCCCCCCCCCCCCTCCCCCCTCCACACACACACACACACACACACACACACACACACACACACACACTGGTAATGGGAGTGTGTGTGTGTGACAGAGAGAGAGTGTATGTGTGTGTGATAGAAAGAGAATGTGTGTGATTGTGTGTGATAGCGATTTTGTCTGTGTGTGTGCCACGTTTATAGAACAAAGAGAAGGATTTCTTGTAATTTAGGAGGAACCGGCCATTTTTACCGAAACATGTTTTCCAAATTTATCTAGAAGGGGGATTTTGAAGATAATATATTTAGTTTGATGGAGGTCTAGGGTAGGAAAGTAAAACAAAATGATATGTATGAATATATAAACTAATAAATAAACCCTGCCCCCTTAACTGAAGGAAGATTCTTTTACGGGTTTGTGTTCGTATGAAATTTAACCTCGGAAGCTGCAAGAACGCTGTCTTCATCTTAACTTGTTTCTTGCCTTCCTAAGTGGAGGCATAAATGTCCAGGCTTCGGCCGTAAGAGCCATGCACCCTTTTGAGAGTGTCTTAGCCTCTTTTTTACCGGGCCGTCCTTTTAACTTTATTGTGGCTACTATTAGGCGATTTTATTAAGTTTAAAAGGGGCCTCCGGCTATGAACAGGCTTCTTACTATCTCACTTAACCATTATCACTACCAAAGACCCTTCTTAAACTGCACAAAATCTTCTAAATATAGCTAGAACAAAATGAAAAAGACGTAGCCGGTACAGAAGGGGTTAAAACAATAACAAGACAATGTAATGCTTTATTATATTGCAGATGTTTCAGAACTTAGTTATAAAGGTATGCAAATTAAATTCGTTGTAAATCTATTATGGCTCACAGCTGTACAATCAATTATCAAAGTTCATGAATCATTTACATTGTTATGTACCGTATACAAATATATCTGTCGGAACTATTTTATTCATGGAAATGTGTATACACAAATAATTAATAAACCATAGCCTAAAATGTAATGAATATAACATACGCAAAATCATGATGTTTGCATTTGTGTAAAGAAATGTTGTGCTTGACTGTACTTGCCAGATCAAAGTTGCCGAATAAAATACCTAAACAAAAAATCTGTCCGTGTGAAGCCGCTATAAAAGAGGAAACCAAAGGGTGCGGGAAATACTATAAAATCAGTAATATTTTTCCTCCAATCTTATCGCCTCACGTATTTCACCGACCTTTGTTATTTTACCAGAAAAGTAAAAGTGACGAGAAGAGACTCAATATTTACCTGAGCTCACACCTGAGGGAGCTGAAGGTCTGAATGTCTGAATCTCTGTTATTTTGTCATTCTGGTGTCTGGCTATCTCTGTCTTTTTTTATCTTTCGGTGTCTTGCCTATATGAAAGTTTGTATTTTTCTGTCTGTCCGGCTGTTTGGCTGTCAGTCCGAAAATGTATACTGTCTCTCTAGTTTTCTGGCTGTCTTTTTATCGGGCTGTCTGTCTGTACTTGACTGTCTGAATCTCTGGACGTCTGTGTATCTGATTAAATGTCTGTTTGTCTCTACTTAGCTGAGTGTCTCTGTGTCTGTTTCTCGGACTGTCTAAATGTGTCTCTATACTATACCCTGTTCCAGATGAGTATGCCAAAAATCTTGAAAGTTAACCCTTCATCAAAAACGACTAGAATAATCGAGCTAATATGTCTACCATTTAGGAAGGGTCAGCCCAGGGGGTAGGTGTGGAAGATTGCAGCCCATTTGCGGTAGCCCTTTATGAGTTACATAGGTTAGAGTTCACGATTTCTGGACTACCTACTTGGAATAAGGTATAGCTTCTCTGCCTGGTCGCCTTTCTGGATTTACGTGTTTCTGAATATTTCCTGTCTGGTTGCGTAGCTGCAGTTGTGAAAGTTGACCTCTCTGTCTGAATGTCGAAATGTCTTTGTATCTGCCTTATCGTGTGTGTCTTTGTCTGTCTGTCTGAATGTTTGTTGTCTGGCTGTGTGTTTTGATTGTCTGACTAACATTGGGTCAAATTTTATGATTTATTTTGTTGTTCTCTCTCTCTGGTTGTCTGTCCATCTATGCAATGTCAGAATACACCCACTTGTATTTGTGTATGTTTATCTGTCCGGTAATTTTTCACGTCTAATTGTCTGCCTGTTTTGCAGTATGGTTTTGTTTTCATTAATTTGTAACTTTAGGTAAATTAATATTTTTGTGTTTTTAAATTCCGTATAAACTCATAGTAAGTCGAAGAGTAACATCGTAGTTCTCAGTCGATTGATCCCGTAGCAGGGCGAATAATGTCAAAACAAATGGTTGTTTTTTAGTTTAGTGAAAATTACCGAAAATACCCTTGGCTCGGCAGAAATGCTCAAATATACCTGTGACTTGGTACAACATATCGAAAATACTCGATACTTGGCATATGTATGGGTCTATAGCTGGACAGAAAAAATAACTTTATATATAATCAAAAATACATAGAAGAGCATAAATGGCGACGCACCCGTTTGAATCCGTATGGAACACACACAAGACAATTCAATGCTTAATTATTGGCCAAACGCTTCAGAAATTCGGCTTTAAAAGGCTCAAAAATTCGACTTAGTGTAAATTATATACAATATGCTTACTTATATACCTGTAAATTGGCAAAAGTGGTCGATAAATACATTTTAGTGTGTGAAAATGGTGAAAAATGCTCGTGAATTGGCGAAAATGGTCGAGAATACCTAAGTCTTGGTCAAATTGCTATAAAGAATGTTGCTTTCCTAAATGTAATGGTTTCTTCTACAGTATATAAGTAGTTTCCTTCCATATAAGTACTTTTATACATTTTTAGTCATTTCCTTCTCTGTAAGTACTTTCCTTCCGCGTAAGTACTTTCCTCCTTTACCAGTATAAAGTCTCCAGTATACTATTTTAATCAAGTGCAATCCAGCCGTATCTATAATGTTACTAGAATATTCAATATTCAATACTTTACACTACTACTCTCTCTCTCTCGCTCGCTCTCGCTCTCGCTCTTCCTCTTCCATGGAACCTGAGCATATTCACACGTCGTAATACCGTGGGTGCAGGGAAATTAACTTCGTTTGCCATCTTCCTTCCATCAGGGCTCAGAGTAGGAGAAGGATAAGAGAGAGAGAGAGAGAGTGTGAGAGAGGAAGGGAACAATGGCAATCAAACAGACAGATGTAGTAACAACAATGAATAGTATATGTTCAAGCAAATGGACACACATGTAGGGTGATAGACTAATATATATATATATATATATATATATATATATATATATATATATATATAATAATAATAAGTGTGTGTGAGAAATAAGTGTGTGAGAGAGAGAGAGAGAGAGAGAGCACGATTTAATTTTTGACCGCATAGTTTCCTTTGAGTTACACATACTCACACAGGCACACCACGTACAACCACACACGCGCACACACTTACACATACGGCCGAGCGCGCACACACACGCAAACACTTATTACTTATTTGCCTTACTCTTCTATTTCGGTCAAATGGAAAGTTAGCGTTGCTTATACATAATTTTGTAATTACGTTGCTTGTACATATAATACTAGGCTAAATTAAAACATAGACAGACAGATAGATAGCAATTGATACAAAATAGTTGAACATAAACTATAACATGACATAAATATAGGACATATGAGACAAGTAATCAAATTTACATGGATTACTGTTGAGCCACAGAGTTATTATATCGCAGGTCCTCATTAACGTCTGAGTGAAACGGAACACCAAGGGGAGAGAGAGCTTGTTCAGTACACTCCATGGGCCTTGTCACTGAAGGCTAGTCAGGAACTCAAGCTACCCGTAGTTTACATTTGCGACATCTGGATTTAAAGGCTTGCGTGACGTGGACTGTGCCCTTCCAACTATACCCTGTTCCAGATAGGTAGGCCAAATATCGTGAACTCTAATCTCTGTAACTAAAAAAGGGCTAGAGTAAATGGGCTGTAACCTTCCACACCTATTCCCTAGCTGACTTTCCCGAATGGTAGAAATATTAGCTCGTTTACTCTTGTGCTTTCTTGTGAGTTATAGAGGTTAATGTTCAAGAGTTGTGGCCTACTTACTTGGAACAGGGTATAGTACCAGATCGCTGTATTCAAAGGCTGGATGGTACCCTTTCAACTAGTACCACACTGCCAACCTCAGACGGAACTTCGCAACAGTCCACTTATACCAGGTTCCTATTTGTACTGCTTGGTGAATAGGAGACACAGAAGGTAAAGAGACTTGCCCAAATGGCTCATCCCGTGGGAGAATCGAACCCCATTCATGTTGGCTGTTAGGCAAGGGCGATGACCAAGACAATCCAACATAAACTAAAACATTAGGCTCTCCATAATGCAGTTGGGTCTGTGATCGTCTACTCAACCTTTAACTGTGCTGGTGGTATAATGGTTTAGGTGCTCATGTTCTGGGTGTGGTGTCCCGAGTTCTAATCCTGGGAGGATCATATGCTTTCATTACTTTATTCAAGTAGGCTATATTGGGGTTTGTAATGGAGGATTAATGTTAAGAACGGGGTGTTCCTTAATTACATGTAAATATATATACTTATAGAGATAAGATTAATGAGTAAATGAGAAAGAGAGATAGAGACATAAAGGAGAGTGAGATAAGGTGGTGGGGGTAATAGTGAGAGAGTGAGTGGTCGGAGGCAATTAACTAAAGTATTAGGGACCCTTGGTAAAAGCAGAGTAGGGTCTCTCTCTCTCTCTCTCTCTCTCTCTCTCTCTCTCTCTCTCTCTCTCTCTCTCTCTCTCTCTCTCTCTCTCTCTCATCTCTCCGCTCTCTCTCTGTCTCTCTCTCTCTCTCTCTATCTCTTCTCTCTCTCTCTATCTCTCTCTCTCTCTCTCTCTCTCAATCTCTCCTCTCATCCTCTCTCTCCTCCTGCTTGCCCCGCTCTCTCTCCCCTCTCATCTCCCTCCTCGGGTCCTCTCCTATCCCTTCTCTCTCTCTCTCTCTCTCTCTCTCTCTCTCTCTCTCTCTCTCTCTCTTGTTTGATCAAATGGAGTGACAGCTGTTAAAGGATGACGTGCGGATGTCTGTAAGGGAATTGGAGAGAGAGAAAATGAAAGTGTAACACAATATATTCTTAACATCCTAATTTTGTAGCCCACACTCTGTAGTTGATTAAGGGGATATTTTTAGTTTGCTTCCTAGACCTGCATCAAGATTTACAAAAAATACCCCCAAGATCCCCCTTTGATAGAAATGTGTACATTTTTCGATAGAAAACTGTCCAGGCCGAAGGCCGATTTCTCCTAAATTACACGCTCGCTATCGATCACCAGGAAAAAATCGACACCTAAATGGTACGAAAGGTCTTAAAATTGACAAATTGGGCGAAATGTCTAAAATCGCCAAAATAACGGGGCGAACGTCTTAAAATCTCAAAACTAATGGGGCTAAACATGAGGGAAAAGGAGGTTCGAAAAAATACCCTTAAGTGAAAATCTCCCCTCAAGTCAGGTCTTCCTCTCTTATTATATTCCTGGTAGCACAACATACTTCGACTTAGCTTATGAAGGACGTGAAGGCATCGTAGGGGTCATAGCTGTCTCTATTTATCCCTCCGACTTCCACATATCTTTCTGAAACTGATTAAAATCGTCCAATAATATTCAAACTCAAAAAGGACTAGAGTAATCAAGCTAATATTTCTACCAAACTTGGCCAGGGAATATGTGTATAAATTGACGGCTCATTTGTTCTACCCTTTTTTGAGTTACAGAGGTTAGAGGTTACGATTTCTACCCCTACCTAGAATGAACGGACTATAGTATTTCAACCACCAGGTACCGTGATTATATCGGACTGATTCTGATTTGATTGTGGAGGAAGTTACTGTAAATTAAATTACTTTGTGGGTGAAGTGACTGGAAATCATTGTGAGAGAAACCGAAGCGAATTGTCGCTTGACCTTTAGCGAGTTATTGTGTATATATGTAGGTTCAGGGTTTAGTCATCGATATATTGCAATAATATAGCAAAATATCACACAATTAAACAAAATAAAACAAATTATGTAGCAAAATATAACTACATATAACAAAATGCAACTTATGGTGACGTGGATTTAATGGGCATATATTATTGTGTACAGTTCTTTAAAAGTAGTTTAAGAGGGAGTAGTCGCTTTTTCTGGACCCCTTTCTCCCTCATGTTTAGCATATCAGTTTTGAAATGTTAAGACGTTTGTTCTGTTAGTTTGGCAATTTTTAAACCTTTCGCCCCATTTCGTTGTCAATATTAAGACCTTTCGTTCCATTAAGGTGTCGAATTTGTTGTCCCGGCGAGCGATAGCGAGCCTGAAATTTTAGAAGGAACCAGCCTTCGGCCGAGGGGGTCTAGGGGGTGTTTTTTTTTATAAGCTTGATGGAGGGCTAGCGAGGAAACTACACAAATAAAGTTAATAAATATATATACTGTATATGGGGGAAAAACAGGCGCTATCCCCTTAACTTAAACCTCTACTACATATCAGTGTCAATTGCATTACCTTTCTATTAGCCAGTAACTCTTAACCCCTTCTGTACCGGCGACGTCATTTATATTTTATATTACCTGCATTTAGAGGATTTGGTACAATTCAAGAAGGCTCTGTGGTAGTGAAAATGGTTAAGGTAGTTCGAAGCCTGTTAATTGCTGTAACCCCATTTTAAACTGAATGAAAGAGTCTAATTGTAGCCAAAGTAAATTTAAAAGGACGGCGCTGGTGCAGAAGGGGTTAAATTGCAATTACACAACATCTTAGTTGAGGGCAACTAACGAAAAATAATAGGAAAACGAAAAACCAAATGAAATGTGTGACATTAACGAAAGTAGGACAAAACCAGACCACATAAAACGAAAGAACGTTCAAGGAGCGTAAAGTGAGGAAATGACAGACCTTAAGAGGAAGAGAAAAAAAAAAAGAGCGAAAATTACGCCAAAGGAAGATGATGATAATGGAGAGAGAGAGAGAGAGGGAGAGAGAGAATGTGTGTGAGAGTGTGTGAGAGTGAGAGGGGCGAGAGGGGACGTAATGTGCAGTAAATAAGAGGGATAATAGAATCCCACTGATTAGGAAACAATGAGGCAAAGAGGGGAGTGAGGGAAACAAAGAGGAAGAGAAAGGGGAAGATAGATACAGAGATAAACAGATAGCTACATTGATAAAATTGAGAGTGAGAAACTATATATATACTGTATATACTGTATATATATATATATATATATATAATATATAATATAGATATAGATATATATATATATAGATATATATATATATATATATATATATATATATATATTTTATATATATATATATATATATATAATATATTATAAGTATCTATCTACGGTATATACTCAGGCCCAATCCCTACTTTTTTTTTTGGGGGGGGGGGGGTCGACTCAAGACAGCCAGAATAGGGACAACACAACAGAAAACAATGAACACATGAAAACACATATCTAGGTCATCTATATTATATGATATTATAAGTAGGCCTACTTAGATAATAAGAGGGTAGTGAAACACAAAGTGGAAGGTAAGGGGAAGATAAATAAAGAACTATATGAATAGATAAATGGACAAGGACAGACAGACAGAGAAAGAATGCAAGAGCAGAGAAGTGAGGTAAGGGATTTACCAAACAATACTGGGAATAAAAGCAGCACTGAATTAAAAACGATGTGGCACACACACACACACACACAGAGAGAGAGAGAGAGAGAGAGAGAGAGAGAGGGGAGAGAGAGAGGGGAGATCGGAGGAGCGAGAGAGAGACGAGAGGAAGAGAGACGGGCGGAGATGTGAGAGCGAGAGGGAGGGAGAGAGAGAGAGGAGGAGAGAGAGGGGAGATAGAGCGAGAGAGAGAAGAGAGAGAGGTGAGAGAGAGAGAGAGAGGGAGGAGAGAGCGAGGGAGAGAGAGAGAGAGAGAGACAGAGAGACGAGGAGAGAGAGAGAGAGAGAGAGAGAGAGAGAGAGAGAGAGAGAGAGAGAGAGAGAGAGAGAGAGAGAGAGAGAGAGAGAGAGAGAGCAGGAAGCGTAGGTAGTATACAAGGAAAGTACTCTGCAGGGAATAACAGTAACACGAGTACAAAGGAGTACAAAGGAAATTAAGCAACAACAGATCTAGTGACCCTTCTAGGCTGCTTGTCCTCCAAAACACTGAGGATCAAGTGTCCAAACAGTGGTTTAGAGTGGGTAAGGGAACATTGGAAAGGGAACTACTGCCCTGGAACTAATGTCCGTGGCAGGACTAGGAAGTTAGTAGGGGACAGATGGGTTAGTAACTGAGGGGAGGATAAAATAAAGTTATTCATTTACAAACGCAGTCAGTCGCGGGTTTGATGCGAGATATTTGTCTAGGCGGAGTTTAAATGAATCAACGGGGCTGCAGTCTATAACGTCTCGGGGAAGCCCATTCCACAAGTTGACAACTCGATTGAAGAAGAAATTCTTAGATTCGTGTGAGTTAAAAGATTTACCAATATTGCAAAATTGCAACCGTTTCCCCGCGTGTAATTAGATTGGTCGATAGTGAAGTACTTACTACAGTTCATATTGTCGATGCCTTTGATGATTTTGAACACTTTAATTAAGTCACCTCTTGATCTGTACTGGGTTAAAGGAAATAGATTTAATTCTCTAAGACACTCTTCGTATGGTTTGTTCTTTAGGCTAGGTATCATTTTGGTAACTCTACGTTGAACTGTTTCTAGCTTGTTTGTCTTTTTGGTAATAAGGGCACCAGCATTGAACGCAGTATTCCAGAAGAGGGCGGAGTAAGGAATTGTAAAGGGTTAGGATAACGTCTTTGGATTTATGCTCAAATGACCTGCCTATAAAGCCAATTATTTTGTTTGCCTTCTTAACAACTTCTGAACATTGTTGATTCGGTCTTAGGTTACTCGATATTGTTACTCCCAGATCGGTTTCTCTGGTTACATTCTTAAGCTGAGTGCCATTCATCGAATAGTTTGCTTTCTCATTTAGGTATCCGATATGTAGTACTTTACATTTATCCGCATTGAAACTCATTTGCCCAAATTTGGGCCCAATGTGACAATTTATCTAGATTGTGTTGCAATATCGTCAACTTGATCTTTTGAGGGTACGCTATTTGCAATTTTTGTATCGTCAGCAAATTTTGAGATTGTACAGGTGAGACCCTCATCTATGTCGTTGATGTAAATTAGAAAGATAATTGGTCCTAGTACCGATCCCTGGGGTACCCCGCTACTTACATTGGTCCATTTAGATGCCTTACCGTTTATGACTACTCTTTGCTTTCTGTCGCTGAGCCAATTTTCTATCCATTTCAACACACAGTCTTGTATTCCATGCGCTTTTAGTTTTAGCAGTAAACGTTTGTGGGGAACTTTGTCAAAGGCCTTTTGAAAATCAAGGTATATATAATATCTACAGCTTTACTCTCATCGTAGAGGTTGAGAATATCGTGGAAGAAGTCTAAGAGGTTTATTAAACAGGAACGTTTTTTACGAAAGCCGTGTTGAGTATCTTTAAGTATGTTATTTTCCTCTAAGTGATTTACGAGTCTGTCTCTTATGACCGTTTCTAGCATTTGACATACAACTGAGGTTAAGCTAATTAGACGATAGTTACGGGGTAGGGATTTGCTGCCTTTTTTTGAATATCGGTGTTACGTTGGCTATCTTCCACTGATCAGGCATAGTTCCAGACTGCAAGGATTTATTGCATAGTAATGTCAGTGGTTTGGAGAGCTCATCCTTAGCTTCCTTTAGAACTCTAGGCGAGATTGTATCAGGTCCAGGCGTTTTATTTACCTTGAGTTTATCTAAACAATTCAATACTTCTCTCTCTGTAACGGTGATATTGCTTAGAACATCTGAATTATCAATCTGAATCGGCGATGGTGTAGGGATATCACTGATATCACTGATATCGAGAGAGAGTGTGTTTGTTTGTGTGTGCCGTGAGGCTGAAAATCTAAAGAGTTTTTATTAACATAGGTACAGTACAATGCTTATTCTACCTTAACTACGAGGTCACATGCGACCTTTGGTGACCGTGAGGTGCCGAATTCCCACCATAGTACACACGCAGATGCACTTGTGAGAGTATGTGTAGGCTAACACAAGCTGATAATTGAACAGCCTGGCTAGGGAGGGACCACAATACAATCCTCTCAATCGGGATAGCTGAAAAACCTTTAGGAATCTGGGGGGCTCGAACCTTGGACCTGGCTGTCAGCGCGCAGCGCCCTAGACCACTTGGGCTAGCCCGACCCTTGTGTATGTGTGTGTGAGAGAGACTGAGAGTGAGTTAAAGAAAGAGAGAATGAGAGTGACTTAAAGAAAGAGAGACAGCAAGGACATGAGAGCACACCATCTGTCTCAAAGGAGGGTGATCAATAGCCAAACTTTGGTGGTGGAAGGGAGTTGGCTGATCTGCTGGTGGAGTGGATAGGGGGAGTGGTGGTGGGGGGGGGGTTTGTTTGTTTGTTTGTTTGTTTGTATGTATGTATGTATGTATGTATGTATTTTCTCTCTCTCTCTCTCTCTCTCTCTCTCTCTCTCTCTCTCTCTCTCTCTCTCTCTCTCTCTCTCTCTCTCTCTCTCTCTCTCTCTCTCCCTACGGTAAAATTGGGTTTATTTACCCTTCCTTGTTTGGTTTATTTCTGTTAATGCCTATCTTGCATAGATGTACATATGTATATATTTATCTACAGCATATCTATCTATCTATCAGTCTATCTTTGTTTGATAATGTATTAAATGTATTATATGATGATATCGTTATATACATGTCTCCCTCTCTATATACAAGGAAGTAGCCAGTTTTAGTATATTTGTCCACACTCCAAGTCAATTGTTCAATCAAACTATAGATAAATCGATATAGATGATAGTTTATGTGTGTGAGAGAGAGAGAGTGAGAGAGTGAGTGAGTGAGTGAGTGAGTGAGTGAGTATGGACTAAATAGTTGGTAAGTTCTTTTTGCTCACCCAATTTCACACCTCTCCTATTCTTTAGCAGCTTGACCAACACCACTCTCCAACCAACTATTCACTGTAAGTAGGCGAGAAATCATGACCTTTATCCTCTGTAACTCAAAAAGAGCTAGAGGAAATTGGCTGTAAATTTCCACATCTATTCCTTGACTGACTCTTCCCAAATGATAGAAATATCAGCTCGATTACTCTAGCCGTTTTTTAGTTATAGAGGTTAGAGGTCATGATTTCTCGCCTACTTACAGCGAATAGACTATAGCCTCCCCCGTTCCTTGTTCTTCTTACCGCATCTGATATGGACAATATATTGGAAACAGGTTGATCGCCGGATGATGGGGTGGGGCCTTTAAAGAATTTCTAAGGGAATATTGATTGTTCAGTTGGGAGCAGAATTTTCTGAATTTTTTTGGAAGCGTAATTATGATACACTAGCGAACCATTTTGATATCCCATTGACACATCGAGATTTGAACCCGGGACCTTACGATTACCAGTCCAGTAGCAAGGTCACTCCACCACACCTTCCTTAATGGGATTTTAGTGTTTAATGCTTAGCGTCTTACTTTCATCATTAGGAGATGTACAAGTATTCATGACCACGATTTTACGTAATCTAGTTTTGGCTATTGTTTGCGCCAGTACACTTGATCTACCAAAAATAACTATAAGTAATTATAAAATAACTATCATTAGCTTCATTGGAGGTGTTTGGTGGTGTGGTGAAATTAATAAAAAATAGAATACCACAACATGGACCAGTTGCCCCTGTTTTGCCACAACCTGCATTACCACAATCATGGGCCAGCTACTCCCGTGATGCCACAACATAGGCCAGTTAACCCCTCCCAACATGGCCCAGTTAACCCATTGAGAGAACGGGGCCAAAATAGTGTAGTCCCCCACAGGAAAAGAGCAGATCCCCCCATCACAACAACAGCTCTCCCCCAAATCCTCCCCCGCATCCAAAAGGCGGCGTGTGGCAACACTACTCTCCCCCCTACCCCCCTTGCCAAAACCAGAACGACCTATCTCCCCTATTGAAACCACATATATACGTATCCTTTTTTCATGTACTTTCTATGGGGCAGGTACCACCTAGAAACTAGATAGATATTCAGACCAGGTAAGGGAAGGTATCTCGCCTCCCCTCCTGAGATCTGAGTGCTTCCTGGCATCAAGGTGCTCCCTGGCCCTAATGAGTGTTTTCTGACCTCAGCAGTGTTAACTGACCTGCAATTCCTGCAACGGCTAATCCCGACCAAGTAATAACCTAGATGCTGCCCGACCCTAGTATACCTGTACAGTTAATCCTGAATGAGTGAAGACCTAGAGTATTTACCGACCTCTTGATATCCTAACCAATATATTACTGGAAAGATATTACTGCAATATATAGAGACACTTTACTTAGTTGAGACCTGTCTTTCAGGTCCCCTTTACCGTAACCTAATTAATATCAATTGCCTATAAACCCTCACACGCTACCAGTAACTTAGCTATTCACCTATAGGTATATTGTCACTTGTCTGTCTGACCACTAACCACTGCGTACTTACAGTATACGTGAATAGCTCTGCCTTACATACAAATTACACTAAACTCCAGTTAGCTATTCCCACACTTATTGAATCTGCCTTACATTTTTTAATGTAATGGAGTTACATTTATCATGCTTAAGTCTCTCAGTGTATGTGCTATATTGTGTATGTCCTATTTAGCTATCTATATATCTATCTATTGCCTGACGCCGTGAACCCCGAAGGGGTGGTCCACCCCCACGCACCTCTGTCCCCAGTCAGTCGACGCCCCTCCTCCCAACCAGCACCGCCTTCATTCATATACTTCCTCACTCCATCCTTCCACCTCTCCCTCGGTGCACCTCACCCTCTCTGTCCTTCCACCTCGCTCTCGTACACCTTGTTATTCAATCTCTCGCTTTCCATACATTCCATATGGCCGAACCATCTCAAGTTGTTCCTTTTCACACTTTCCAGCACATCTACCTCCACACCACACCTCCTTCTTACTTCCTCATTCGTCTGTATATCCCTCCATGTAACTCCGCACGCACTTCTCAAGTAACTCATTTCCACCGCTCTCACTCTTGGTCTGAGTCTCTTCCCGAACGTCCATGCTTTGCTTCCGTAAGTTAGTGTCGGGATTACCACACTGTCATGCAAGGACTTCTTCACTTCCATACTGACCACTCTATTTCTTGTTACTGCTTTCAACGTTCCTACAACCCTCTTCCCCTGTTGCACCCTCTCCCACACTTCTTTATCCATAGTCCCATCTTTACTCAACACACTGCCCAGATACTTAAAAGAGCTGACAATCTCCATAGCCTGACCGTTCAACTTCACCTTACACTCTGTGACTTCACCCCTTTCGAAGACCATAACCTTGCTCTTCCCCGCATTTACCTTCAAATTCCGTTTTTCGCACACTGTTCCAAACTTATTTACCAGACCCTGCAACTCCCATTCATTATCGCTCATCAGAACTATATCATCCGCAAACAGCAGTATAGGCAGCTTCCACTCATTTCCCTCCCTTTTCAGCGACACACCAACATCCGCTGCTCTTCCTAGTATTTATTTCATGACTCCATCCATGAAATATCTGGAGAAGAAACAAAAGGTGTATGTTGCCTTTATAGACTTGGAGAAGGCCTATGACAGAGTGGATAGAGAAGGCATGTGGAAAGTACTTAGAATATACGGAGTAGATGGCAAGTTGCTGAAAGCAGTGAAGAGCATTTATGAGGGTACAAAGGCGGCAGTACGTGTGGAGAATGAGCAGAGCGAGTTCTTTGACCTGAGTGTTGGGTTGAAACAGGGGTGTGTGATGTCCCCGTGGTTGTTTACTGTATATATGGATGGAGACCTATTTATATCTTGTGCTTATGCTTATGATTTGTGCTTGATGATTATCCATGTATTGTCTCATGACTGTCAATGTAAATATTCATACCAAACCTTACTCTTAATTAATAAACTTGCACACCCACTATTGTATTCTCACAGCAAATTCACCCTCGGTATATCAGGACCTGTAACATACGGTGTAGTTTATTTCAGCACTCTTCATCTATACTTTGGGCTATGTTTTGTTTGTGAGATTTTTTTTCTTTTTTTTCTTTTTTTTTTTCTTTTGTGATTTGATTTATTTCTTAGTGATGGTATTAACCTTTTGGCTCTACACTGTACTGAATCGAATCTCTCAATATTTTTGTTTTGATAAGGAGACCAAAATTGTACACCATATGGGGCCTCACTATGCTTTTGAATAATGGTGCTATAGTGTTCTCATTTGTATAAGTAAAGTTCCTTCTAATAAACGCCAATGCTCTATTGGCCTTGTTCGCAGCTGCTGCACATTGTTCGGAGGGTTTTAAGTTTTTGTTTGTTCAGGTATTAGTACCCGCAGGTCTTTAAATAGTGTATTGGTTGGTCTTTCATCATGTATTCATATTTTGTGTTTTTATGAGCGTGCTTGTGTGTGCGTGTGCGTGTGCGTGTGTACTACTGTGTGTGTGTGTGTCTTAGTGTGTGTGTGCGTGTATGTGAGTATATGTGTGTGTGATATATATATATGTTTGGGTACGAGTTGTTTACTATACTCTACATATGTCCATTAAATAGTATTCACCACTTTTCATTGCCTCACTGATTGCAAAACATTGAACCACACCTTTCTAATATTCGTATACCGGTACCATTATATATTTTAATATTCGTATACCGGTACCATTATATATTTTAATATTCGTATACCGGTACCATTATATATTTTAATATTCGTATACCGGTACCATTATATATTTTAATATTCGTATACCGGTACCATTATATATTTTAATATTCGTATACCGGTACCATTATATATTTCTCATCATGTATTGTCTTCCATTATATATCTCGCAATTTTTTCGCAAGCAGTCATATATTTCAAACTTTTCACAACCCATTATTCATTTCCCACATTTCGCAAGCCATTATATATTTTTAATTTTTTTCGTACAATTAATGATTTTTCAGCTTTTGCGAACAATGATTTAGTTCGTATTAATTCACACGCCGTTACTGTTTTGTCAAAAAAAAACACATATTTGTTTTGCATGCTCTTACTTATTTTTAACTTTTCGTAAGCTATATTTTCTCCCATCTCGCGAGTCATTATGTATTTCTCACTTTTCGCAACTCACTATATATTAATGTTCTCTCATACCATTACACATCTGTACGTCTCAAGCCATTATTTAGTTTTCATAATCGCATGTGATCATTAATCTACGCGACTCTCATTTCAGACGATTTAAACATTTTAATTATTTGTTTAAAAACTGTTCAGACTTCACATAAAATTATATGTTTCTCATTTTCACATAGTTAGGCACATGGACCTTGTTTGTTATGGCTTTATTTTTGCTTCCTCCATTCGTTGCATCTTATATTTATATATTGATGTATTTATTATGAAGGTAAAGATCAGAGACAGCGTAAACAACATCTAAATGTGTCTATAAGGACAAGCTTTGGGCAACTGCTACTGCCATGACCACGCTTATTTATTTATTTATTTATTTATTTATTTATTTATATATTTATTTATATATTTGTTTATCTATTAATTTCTCACTATTCGCCGATTGATTGATTGGTTGGTTTATTTATGCATTTATTTATTTGTTTATTTATTCATTTCTCACTATTCGCGTGGCATTATTGACCTGTGTGTGTTTGGCTTGTTTCAGAGTCGGTGGCGGTGATCGAGGGTTCGCGTGACCTGCACATGAGTTCCGGTAACACCCTCAACCTCACCTGCCGCACCACCGTACCGGCAGACCTACCCAAATACTACTACTGGTATGTAACACACATTCGGGATGTGAAGCTTGGTCCTAATGAGTTGACTCTAGTCGGTCTAATTGCTATATACATGGTTCTCTAGGTGTGACCTTAAGGGGAGGTTATTAATTTGCTCTCTAGACCTCCATCAAGCTTTTAATAAATATCGCCAGGACCCCCCTTCGAGATAAATTTGTAAAAAAAAATTGGTAGAATAATATCTCTATCAAAGGCCGGTTCCTCCTAAATTACAGGCTCGCTTTCCCTCTTAATATTGGCAAAGAGACGGGGCGAAATGTCTTAAAATCGTCAAACTAATGGGGCGACTTTCTGAAAATTTCAAAACTAATGGGGCTAAACATGAGGGAGGAGGGGGTTCAGGAAAAGAAGCTCTCCACAAGCAATATTATCATGACGGATCAACCTGATAACTGTACCTCATCTACTATTACCAATCAGGAGCACCTTCACATTCACCTATCACTCCACCGTACAATCACCTGCCCACGTAGCTGGTACACTGTGTTTGGTGGTTTAGATGCTTATGTTCTGGGTGTGGTGTCCCGAGTTTTAATCCCGGGAGGACCGCATATGCTTTCATTAATTTATTCAAGTACATTGGGGTTTGTAATGGATGATTAATGTTAAGAACGGGGTGTAATTTATTTGGTAATCTTGCATCAGTGAACGATGACTGAGGGATAACACTAACTCAGGCATGGGTCATGATTAGGAGCTCCCAAGATACAGTTAAATACAAAATACAAGCGATCACTGTCAGATAGTAGACTTAACCCCTTCACCACTATGACGTAATTTTCATCATATTCTGGTTATCATTAAACCATTTTCTTTAGTTTATTATCTACCTATACTACTCAAATGTGTAAATACGATCTCAATAAACCCTCTGAATAACATAGGCCCTTCTTATCTGCATAAAATCGTCTAATTCTAGCCAGAATCAAAGCTAGACAGGCGTCATGGTCCTGAAGGGGTTAATTATAGATACTGTTTGCCTCAGATACTGTGGCTCTGATTCACCTGCCGCTAACGTACTCGTGTGACAATCTTTCATAACATTACATCATAGTATTAGTATTGTTCAATCAGATTTGTACCCCCCCCCCCTCCCCCCCCCCCCTCTTTATCACTGCATACGATGGGACCTGCAGACCTCCCCACAGTGAGAAGTAATTAATCACCTGGGAAATTATAGTTTTTTGTTGATGTTTTTTTAAGGGAATGTTTTTAGTTTGTTCCCTAGACCTCCATCAAGCTTAAAATTACACCCCCTTGACCCTTATTCAAGATAAATTTGTACATTTTAAGGTATAAAAATGTCCTGCCCGAAGGCCGGTTCCTCTTATATTACAGGCTCGCTATCGCTCGCCAGGAAAAAATCGAACCAAACTAATGGGGCGAACGTCTTAAAATCTCATTAGCAATGGGGTAAAACATGAGGGAGAAAGGGGTAAAGAAAAAAAATCCATCCAGTGGAAATATCCCCTTAATCTGGCGGATTAGTAAGAATCAACCAAAATTCTACTTTTGTGGAGTGGTAATCAGAAAATATTTGTTCACCTGAGATTTCATTCTTTCTGTCTATATATGTGTATTAATATTATTTGTGTTCACCTTACGCGCGGTATATACATTACACTCTATAACATTGCTTCTCACCACCTTAAATGTTATTACCTTATTCGCCATCATATGGTATGATTATAGTATATTGTAAATGTCATAGAATATAGGTGAAAGGACTCTAGGACCTATCAACAGCACTCCTTGTTTTTGCCTGCTATGCCAGATAGATTACCGAGCGTGGGCGAAGAGAAGAGGGCATAATTTTTATTTTTTGTTATTTTTATAGTTTACTACTGAATAGGACAGGAAGGCAAATTAATGATTATGGTAACTAATAGTAGAGAAAAGGACTCTTATCGCAGAACTCCCAAACCGTCAATACCAATCCTTGTGTGTGTCGTTCCTTCCAAGTAAATTTTGATTGGATGGAGACAAGAACGAATACAAAGGTCATTAAAGCTGAAGAGGGTACGATTTTGAATTAACGTTTTTTAAATAACTTACAAATAACAAAGAAATACTGAAAAAAGACAGAACTCAAACCTTATCAACACCATTCTTTGTTTATACAAAAAACAAGGAAATACTGAAAAAAGACAGAACTCAAACCTTATCAACACCATTCTTTGTTTACAGCCTTTTTCACCAGATGAAAATACTTAAGATTGAATTTAAAAAAGGCGAATTAATTAGTATAATAAAGATGAATGGAGATATAACACCAGTACTCTTCAATCCTTTATTGGCTAGGGTTGAGTACAGGAGCGCCGAGACGCTAGTTGGTTATGTGAGAGTCTGGTGTGAAGGCGCCCGCAAATCTAAAGTGTCTGTGGTGCCATATGGTGTTGGACAATAGTGGTGTATACATTATTATTATATCTCCCCCCCCCCCCCCCCCCTATTGGCGTCCGACGAGGCGATGGTGGAGTCGGGCGGTGTAGGTTGAGTGGAGGGCGGTAGACGAAGCTGTCGTAGGAAGCGGCGGTTGCGGAGTGTGGCTCGCCCCGACCCATCCACCCGGATGGTATACTGGCGGTGTGGATGCACCTCCACTACAGTGCCAGTCTTGTTCCACCGTGTCGGGTTGTTGCCCCCCTGGTTCTGGACGGAGACCCGGTCACCGACGTGGAGTGGTGATAAAGGCCGGGCTGAAGCATTATAGTATGTGGCTAGGGCAGCGTTACGGTGAAAAAGGGCTGCCTCACGAGCTTGGGCCGAGAGAAGCCAGTGGGGGTGGAGGTGGAGAAGTGCAGGATTGCAGGGGACGTGGTCCCGTAGGGTCCTGCCGAAGAGAAGTTGAGCTGGTGACTTGTCAATGGTCGAGAGGGGTGTGTTCCTGTATTGGAGGGGGGCGGGGGCTGCGGCGTTGTTGTCTAGAGAGCCAGTGGGGGATGTACAGTCCGCGATGATGCGGCGGGCTGCTTTAACAGCCAGCTCGGCGCGGCCATTAGACTGAGGGTAGAACGCAGAGCTGACCCGCTGTGACACACCCCAATGTGCCAGGAATTCTTGGAAGTCCCCGGCTGTAAACTGGGGCCCACCATCGCTCGCCAGTACCCGGGGTGCTCCGTAGTGGGTGAAGAGGGTACGGCACGCCGAGATGAGGTGGTGAGCATCACATTTACCTGGTGGCAGGTAGAAGATGTGGACATTGCTGGAGAAGCGATCGACGTAGACCAGGTAGTGTTTGCCCTGGTGCAGAAAAAAACCGGCGGCTACCTGGTCGTATGGCCATTGGGGTGGGTCAGATGACATGAGTGGCTCTTTCGGCTGGGACGGGGCGTGGGCGCGGCAGGAGTGGCAGGTATCCAGGCAGTTGCGTAGGGCCTTGTCAATACCTGGCCAGTAAACACTCGCACGTGCACGGGCCTTCATGCCAGTCATACCCTGATGAGCTGAGTGAAGGGCCTCGAGAACTCTGGAACGAAGATGATGGGGGATGACTGGTCGTTGATCCATGAGGGCTACCCCGTCGACGGAAGTGAGGCGGTCTCTAACACCCCAGAACTGTCGTAGTTGTGGGGCGGTCGCCTCTCTGGAGTCCGGGAAGCCCTCGGGGATGGTCTGAAGAAGGGAGGTATACTCGCTGTCTTGTTGGCCGGCAGATTTAAGGTCAGACCATGATACAACTGGGTCAGGTATGGCGGCGAGCATGGTGAGGGAGGCCAAGGCAACTGAGTGGATATCGAGCTCGCTGGCGGCCGCACTATGCACATCATGGGCGTCCGCGGAGGGCCTGGTCGGGTAGCGGGAGACAGCGTCAGGGCCGCGGTTGCCATTTGCCAGGCGTATGTTGAATGGTGAACTGGTATCGTAGGGTACGTTCCTTAATCTTGAACAGGCGAGGGTTTGGTATGTTGTCCAGGGACCGGTCGTTAAGGATGTGCAGTAGAGGTCTGTGGTCCACGACGACGACGAGGTCAGGGCAGCCCAGGACAAACATTCTGCATCTGTCAAGGGCGGTCAGCCACTGCTAAAGCCTCGCCTTCGACGGGTGCGTAGTGGGACTCCGCAGGTGTGGTAAAACGGGAGCCGGCGAAGACAAGTTTCCAACCGACCTTGCAACAGGTGGGGGCAGATGCGGTGGGGCAGGAACAATGTTGTTGGAGTAGGAGGAAGCCAAGGCCGGTTTTGCTCCAGTCTGTGGCGAGGCACGTGGGTCTGCCGATCTCGAAGGAGCAGACCCCTTCCTCAACCAGGCGTGTGATGTGGTCCTTAGATGTGGCAAAGGTACAGTCGAGTGCCTCATCCCAGTGGAAGGGGGTTTTGGACTGCACAAGTTCCCGGAAGGGCGCCATTTCCGGTTTGATGCTGAAGGCCCAGGCGACCTGGTCAACGAGACCAAACCACGACCGGGCTCCTGTGATGTCTGTGGGCGTGGGAAAGTCACGGATGGCCTTAATCATGGACGTGCATGGCTTAATTCCAGTGTCTGTGATGGTGAGTCCGGCGAAGTCAACTGAAGGGGCGGCGAAGGTAAACTTGTCAGGGTTGAAAGTGACACCGTTGGTTGCACAGAGGGCCAGGTAATCAAAAGTGTGCCAAAATGCCTCCTCGACTGAAGAGTCCCACAAAAGGGAGTCGTCGACACACTTCACCTTACGAGGGACAGCCTGTATGATTGCGTCGAAGCGTCGGGTATAGGCGTCGCCAGCTGCCAAGTAACCTTGAGGGGCCCTGATATACCTGTAACGGCCAAATTCCGTGATAAAAGTCGTAGCCTTCCTGCTGGATTCGTCGAGTAAAACAGCATGGTATCCATTCCAGGCGTCTAGGACCGTCTTACGAGTGCCTGCAGGGATGGATTGGGCCAAGTTGAATGGGCTCGGGGTGTGATGTGTCTCCCGAAGGCAGCGTGGTTGAGTGCCTGCAGGTCAACTGTACGGCGGGGTTGTCCAGTTTTCTTGGCGACCACCACCATCCTAGAACACCAGGTAGTAGGGGTACCGATGGGGACAGGCTCAATAATGCCCAGTGCGACGTCCCTGTCGAGATCTGCTTTGACCTGGGCCTTCCAATGATGTGGTATAGGGGCAGGGGTGTGCACGGCACGTGGAGATGCGCCAGGCTTGATGTGGATGTGCATGGGAGAGCCAGACATCGTGGGGAGTGGGCCGCTGGTGGTGTTAAATGCAGAAGATGCAAACTGTGACAAGAACCAGTCACGAAGGTCAGACAGGTGCAGGTCGTTAGGTGGGAAGGGGAGGGAAGTGGGCCGGTGTGGTGGAGGGGTCCTGGTCAAGGTGGGTGGTGGTTGGGCTGTGTGGGCGGCCATGCAGGGGGTAGGTGTGGGGAAGTCGGGAGGGATGATATGTAGTGCCCTACAAGCTGACATGCTAATAAATAACGGTGACTGTGCCTGAATAATAAAAATATTATCATCAGTACTGTAGGGGGTGCCGGCAACGTCGGTGGCGGTAATGGTAGTCGGCATATAACCCAGGACCTGGAGAGTGTGACCCCCCAAGGCCGTGATCCGTTGGTGAGTAGGCTGTAGGTGGTGGCGTTGGAGGCCCAGTGCCCGTAGTAATTGCAAACCAGCCACAGATACTTGGGCGCCCGTGTCAGGGTGGGCCGTGACGCTGGTGGGGGGAGAGTGGGGCGACATGGCAGTTAGAAATGGTAATGGGCAAGGAGGGGAGCCGTGCGGGTGGTGGTTTGTTAACAGCCTGTTTGAGAGTACCAATGATAACAGCCGCGGATGAAGGTGAGGGCGTGGAGTGACAAACTGTGGAGTAATGGTTGAGTTTGTTGCACGACGGGCAGGTCTTGCCCCAAGCAGGGCATTTGGATGGGCGTTCGGCTCGAGAGTGTGTGGATAGGCCGCACCCACTGCACTGGGAAGAGGTGGATTTACAAACCTTGGCAAAGTGGTTAGGTTTATTACACGCCGTGCAGGTCTTGCCCCATGCAGGACACTTCGAAGATCGTTGGGCTTGTGAATGTGAAGATAGGCCACACCCGGAGCAACGTGTGGGAGATGAAGTGGGGCCGACGTGGGGAGGTGGTGGGGCGGGCGACGGGGGCTGAGTGGGTTGGGCGGGGGGCTGGATAGGGGCGGGGCGTGGGTAAGTACTCTTGAGACGCTGGTATGGTGATTTCACAGCATGTACCCCCGGTTGCATTGCCGTCTGATCGAGTGCCGCAGATTCGAACCCCACACAGTAGTTGATAACATCTTGTAAGGTAGGTAGGGTGCGGTCTTTAGTTAAAACATCTTGCTGAAGGGACGAATCACTAATCCCGATAGTCACTTGGTGCCGTCAGTGTTCGGCAGAGACAACAGTGTGGCCACAGGGGCAGGTAAAGCCACAGTCCAAAGTGTGCCTCCGTAATACGTGTGACGTAGTCCCGGATCTGTTCAGTAGGTTGTTGGAGAAGAGACCGGAAGTGGTGGCGAGCGGCTGCGCGGTTCCGTTGTCGGTGGACGAGTTGTGTGATGAGAGTTGGCTAGGTCGATTTCTGGCAATGAGGAGGACGGCCTGATTGTGAGCAAATATGGCGCTCTGAAAGGCAGGGTCGCACGTCTGGTAGAGCTCGATGGTAGCCTCGTGAGGGTGGTAGAAGGACGAGCCGCCTTGCTAGACCTCCCAATCAGCCCAGAATTTGCGTAGGGCGTGTCCCGGCATATGTAAAGCGGCCTGGGGCCGCGTAGGGGCAGCCCGGCGGGGCGGGGCGGGGCGTGGCTGGGCTGGGTAGGAAGGGACTTGAGGCGGTGGTGGTATGATGACGTCATGCGCAGAAGGGGCTGCGCCGTGAGGGTTGGTGCCAGCCGTACGATAGCCAGGGGGGGGCATAATGGCCGCCGTAATACCGACCGTCGCTACCGACACCAGTGTGGGCCTGGCCGTCAGTTGGGGAGGGTGTGGGATATTCGCTCTTGAGAGGGTGGGTAAGGGGATTAGTCATGTTCATATGTAATAAAGACATGTGGGGAATAACTGGCATATGGTGGGGCACTGAGACATGGGTAACTGGCATATGGTGGGGCACTGAGACATGGGTAGCTGGCATATGGTGGGGCACTGAGACATGGGTAACTGGCATATTGGTGGGGCACTGAGACATGGGTAACTGGCATATGGTGGGGCACTGAGACACGGGGAGATGTATGAGGTGTGGGTGTCTGTGTAGGGGGATGAATAAGGGTATCACTGGTGGGGCGGGGGGCAAAGGAGGGGTCAGCCTGGTGGGGAACATTACTGGCCTGGGGCTGATGTTGCAGAGGCTGGTGGGGGCTGGAGATCCTGGCGGGGCGGTGGTGGAGCTGTCGCGGGGCGATGTTGTAGATCCTGGCGGGGCGGTGGTGGAGCTGTCGCGGGGCGATGTTGTAGTTGTAGATTTCTGCTGGTCCTGGTGATGCTGTAGAAAGGTGGCGATACTCGATTGGAGGGGCGTCGATCCTTTCATTCAAGTAGAGATGGATGGGTATGGAGACAGGGCATCGGGCAATGGAAGGCTCGACCGGTTGGGAGGTAGATGTAGCCGGGTAGGGACCGCATGGCGGCAAGCCGGCTTCCACAGCGGGCTGCAGCCTCAGCTAGGTAGTGCAGGTTCTCCATGTAGGTTCAGATACTGATATACACTGCGCCATATAATAAAGATGAATGGAGATATAACACCAGTACTCTTCAATCCTTTATTGGCTAGGGTTGAGTACAGGAGCGCCGAGACGCTAGTTGGTTATGTGAGAGTCTGGTGTGAACTGAAGGACTTGCTGCCTCCACAGGCCTGGGTGCCAGAGGCGCCCGCAAGTCTAAAGTGTCTGTGGTGCCATATGGTGTTGGACAATAGTGGTGTATACATTATTATTATAATTAGCACTGGCAATGGAACGGATTTTAATAAAAAAAAAAATCTAATAACTAATATTTTAAAGAAAGCCCTCATAAACTAGCTGAAGAGTCCCAAACCTATCCAAACCATTCCTTGTTTGCAGCTTTCCCTGTCATTTATATGTACAGTCACTCATAAACATTCGTGGACCTCACTTCTTTGTAATTATGGAAGCTTACGAGTTTATGAATATGATTATCTATACGTCGACGACAGAATGATTTATGCTATCTATCGAAAAGCGAGTTCCTTCCCAAAATCATCCCAGGTAGTTATAATTGCACACAGAAAAACATAAGGGTGGTCCACGAATTTTTGTGAGTGACTGTACTAAGATTGGATGGTGGAGAGTAGGTGGAATACATTAGAACGGAAGAGGGTGAATATGCGTAGGGTGTTAAGGGGTCGTAATGAATGGGAGGAGAGCAAGAGAGTGGGTGAAACATGATCAAAGTATAGCTGGTGACTAATGTTGAAAGAGAGATCGAGAGAGAGAGAGAGAGAGAGAGTGTGTGTGTAAGAGTGCGAGATAGCGTCGGACGAGAAAGTTAGAGGGCGTATTTGTGCGTGCACATGTGTGTGTGTATGTACAGTATGTATGTGTGTGTGTGTGTGTGTGTGTATGTGTGTGTGAAAAAGGCGATGAAACTAAAATATCCTTTACACTAAATAATCAAGTTAATATTATAATTAGTATCCATCGCCCTTTCATACACCTTCATAGAAGTTTTATCGCAACATTTCCTGTACATCCGCCTCACCAATTTCATGAACTTTTTACAAAAAAAAAAAAACTTATTTTCTTATCTGGGATTGATTTTTTGAAAAACAACGGCTGTCCCCCCAACCTCAAAAGGATTTATTCGTGGGAAAACTGAATGATTTAACAACCAGTACCCACAGCCCCCCCCCCGCGTGGTTTGAGAGGGGGGGAAAAAAAATTGGTTGGTGTTGGTGTGTTGGTGCTGTGTGTGTGAGTGTGTGTGTGTGGGTGGTTGTGTGTGTGTGGTAGGTGTGTGTGTGTGTGGTGTGTGTGTGTGTGTGTGTGTGTGTGTGTGTGTGGTAGAGTGTGTGTGTGTTTAAGGAGGGGTGGGGGGGGGGGAACATAGTGGTCCGACGCCGTTGTATGGGTCAAGTTCTGTCTGTGGTTTAAGAGGGGAACACAGAAGTTTAACATTGTTGGTGTGTGGTCTGTATTGTTGATAGATACCCAGGGTTAGTTTTGGTTGTGGATCGTGTAAACAAGAGTAGAGACAGATTTATTGATATATGCGTAGAATTAGGAATGAAGTGTCGGTCTATACATACGGTTCTTCCAAAAAGAGGAGGGACTTTTAACATGAAAGTTATGATATCGGTTGGGGGGGGGACTTCCTTTAGACCTTTGGAGGGAAGAGAAATCTATAGGGGGGCATTAGTGGGACATATGTGTTGTGATGATAAGGAAAATAAACGTGTTGGGGGGGGGGGGGGACTGCTGGATAGCATGTGCTGGAAGAGGTGATAAGCTGAGGGGTTATGTTCCTGGATTCCCAATTTTGGTCTTTTGTGGAGGGGGAAAGTTAAGGAGTGAGGCAGTTTGACAGGAGAATACGAGGGTGGGACAAGCGAAAAAACACACACTAAAGGAGGGATAGCGGTAAAGAAATGAGAGTGGAGGTTTAGTGGGAGGAGTAACAGTACAAAAACAGAGGGGGGACAGTAACCAGGTGAGGGCTACAATGAGGAACTAATGGATGGGGGAAAAGGGGAAGGAGGTGAAAGCAAACTTGGCCCAGAGCAAAAATATGGTTTGGTGTTTAAACGGGAAGGAGTAGGGTGGCCAGGGAGGTATTAGGAAGGGGCAAAAGCCGGAAGTGGTGGAACTGATACGGTGTGCAAAAAATGATGAAAACAGGGGCTAGTTGAGGCGAAAAAAAGAAGTGGGAGACAGTTGGTTTGAGAGGGTTTTACAGGGATTGCCAAGGTGTTTGAGGTACTGGGACGATGGGGTTTTACAAGGGAAGAAGAGGGGCGAAAAAAAAGGAAAGGGAGGGGGAGGCCGGGGAAACGGAAAAGATTAAGGAGGGGAAGGGCGGGAAGGAAACAAGTGCAAAATGAAAAAGTTGGGGGTACCAAAAGAATTGAGTTGAGGGGGGAATTTCGGAGGAATCGTAATAGATATTCTGGGATGAAGGAAAGGTACAAAGGTAATAGAGTCAAGGACCGAACTGAGCCCCAAAAGAGGTAAGGGGTACGGGAGTCGGTAACACATGGGATTCATTAGTTGGAAAGGTGGTGCCATGGTGAGGGAAACAAAGATATGGGGCCTGTCATTTTGAATCTTTGCATGAATGTAAGGAGGGGAAGGCAGTGATTGTGGAAGCAGTGGCTGTGGGAGGTAGGCTACCCCAGGGTGGGGGGAGAGAAGAGGCAATGAGATGGAAAAGGATTTGAGAAAGAATGAGGTGGGAAAAGGAAAAGAAATTGGGAAACGAAGCAGAGGCAGTGAGGGGGACAACTGATAGTGGGTTTAAATGCAGGGACAGGACCAAAGGTATGGGGGGGGATGGGTATTGGCTGGTGGAGTGGTTTGTATTCAGAAGGGTGGGAGGGGGGAGACGTGATGATAAGATTGGGGGGCTGTGTGAGAACAACTAATTCCAATGTTTGGATTTGGTTGTGTCAAATGTACTATTGGGGAAAAATGGAGGAGTGTTGGCAAGGGAAAGGGAGA
>CM064487.1:18820236-18850236 GCA_032716605.1 Paralithodes platypus
CCTAAAATTCGTCAAAGACAAAGTTGTTGAAGCTCTAATAAAATTTGCTTAATATGTCACTCCATCATGGACATTTACCCACTGCCTGGAAGACAGCGAATATAACACCAATATTTAAAAAAGGAAAACATCAAACAGTCAATTACAGGCCCATTCGCCTAACTGCCGTACTTGTAAAGCTATTATAATCAATCATGATAGACGAAATTGTACTTTTCATAGCAAATAGCAATCTTATCAAAATAATCAACACAACTTCAGAGTAAAGAGATCCAGCCTAACGAACCTTATCGAATTCTATGACAGCCTATTAACAAGTAATGATTTTAACAAGTCTTGATATAGTGTACTTGGACTTTCAAAAGGACTTCGACAAAGTACCTTATAATAAATTTCTTCAGAAGGTCGATAGCCTAGTATTACAGGGCAAAGAACACAATTGGATAACTAACTGATTATATGGAAGAAAGCAGAGAATAATTATTATTGGAGTAGAATCACCTTGGACACCAGTCGTCACTGGAGGAGTCCCCCAGTGCTAAGTACTGGGTCCAACATTGTTAATAATATATATTAATGATATAGACAATGACATCAATAATACAATTTTCTTAATTCGCCGATGACACTAAGATACGAAATGCAATTATCACGGAAAGCAATAGAAATAGCCTGAAATCAGATCTAAGCAAAATCACGGATTGGTCAGAAAATTTGCAGTCACTAAAAATAGGTACCCAAAACAATAAATACGAATAGTATATGAATGGAGAAAAGGTAAAGAGCGTATAACAGATATAATACCTAGGAGCGCATAAGAACGAAACTCTAAAATCTACAAGCCAATCCACGGCAGCAGCTAATAAAGCAAGCAGAGCAATAGGATTCATTAGAAGAATTTTTCATTATAATAGCAAAGACATTGGTACACCATTATAAAAAGTATTATGAGGCTGCATCTGGAGTATGCTGTGCAGTTTTGGTCTCGTTAATTAATAAAAGACATAGAAAAACTCGAATCCGTTCAGCATAGAGCAACAAAATTAATCCTATCCCTTAGAAACAAACCATACAATGAGAGTTAAGAGAACTTGATCGGTTTTTGTTTAAGAAACGGAGAATTAGGGGGCAGCTGATACAGTATTTTATGATTTTAAAAAGTGTTTAGTAACGTAAATGCCAATAATCCATTAAAGATAGCCAAAGAGAGTTCCACAAGAGGAAACAAATTAAAACGAATGGGCAGAAAAGCGAACTTAGACACAACTAATAATAACTTCACCCACAGTATACTTGGTGAGTGGAATAAGCTCTCTAATGAAGATGTTGATGTTGTTATTTTCCAGCCTGTCTGGCCGAGCAGTCCCGAGTCCGGTTGACCATAGCCCCGCCAGATGCTTGGGCCCCCGAAGGGGCCAGGGTGAGATAAGATCTGTCTCTGAGACGGCAGTGGGGGAGGGGATCATTAGCCCACTGGCTTGCACCCCTGAGCCAATGTTCCTACCGTCCGCCACCCCCTTGCAGTGCCACCCAATCGGGCGATCTCGCTATCATCTAGAAGGGAAAATAGTACAAGAAAAGAGACAGACAGAAATGGCTAAGGTAGGGTAGAGGATGACAAATTTCACTCTGGATAGGACCAGCCATAACCGTCCCTAATGAAGTTATAGGCAGTGATTCAATAGACACATTATAAAAGAGGTTCGACTCATATCATAGAGAAGTTGGTCTGAAGTAGATAATGATTACTGATAACAGAACCTGGCATAAATGAACACAGTTCTCACTTGAAAGAGAGAGAGAGAAAAGGAGGACAAAAAAAGAGGTGGAAAGTAAGCATGACATTCCTTTCATTTCTTAAATACTCTGACAAATTATTTCAGGCGATTTCCAAGTTCTGCAAGGTTATTCACACCTAACTTTTCATGTGCGACAAACTGCCGGAGGAAGCGGAGGGTGGGAGAAGGTTACAGGAGAATTCGTCCCGAAACCAGGTCGCCCCGCTCTTGGACAACGAGTTCGCCCCGTTTACCCCCCCCCACCCCCACCCCCCCAACACACATACACACACCACCACCACCACCACCCCTGGAGCTTACCACTTATTTCCATACCTCCCCCAACCCCTGAGGTCTTCTGTAGTAAAACTGATGCAAAGAAGGAATTGAGGACATTACTCATCGTACTCATGTGTTAGGTTAGGTTAGGGTAGGGTTATGTTAGGCTAGGTTAGGGTAAGGTTAGGTTAAGGTAGGGTAGGTTAGGTTAAGTTAGGTTAGAGAGATGAATAGAGGGGGGAATTCTTCAGTACCCCGTTAGGGGGGAGGGGGGCCATTAACGGGGCGAACTCGCGGCGGGGCGACTTCTCAAAGCGGGGCGAACTCGTTTCGGGGCGAATTCTCCAGTATTCGGGGAAAGAGCCTTAATTTTTTATATCCTTTCCGTCCAATTGACCTTAATCTTAGGGTCGTTATTTCTACTAGGATTAAGTCCTGGACACCTCACAGGGGATCCGTTAAAGATAAGTAAAGATCTGTGTCGCGTGACTTAGTTTAATCTATCTATATATATGTCCTGTAAATCATTATCTCTGCCCTCTTCCCTTCTTTAGTATGGTATTCACTCAGTATCTATCACTCTTCATATTCCGTATGTGTATTTACTTAGTTGTTCTCTTGTTCTCTCTCTCTCTCTCTCTCTCTCTCTCTCTCTCTCTCTCTCTCTCTCTCTCTCTCTCTCTCTCTCTCTCTCTCTCTCTCCAAAGACAAATACCTCTTTTAAACTCAAAGGAAGTCCTCTCTATAGCATTCTAGTCTGTCAAACACTACGGACACTATTAAAGCTCTTTACCCAGCTCTCTCTTCCTTTCTATTAAGCGGACCAACTTGCTTTTTCTCTCTGGGTTTTATCCATTCGGCCCCATTCAGCCTACTGTTTTAGGACGTTTCTCCTCATTCAGGTATTGATTATGTTCTGGCGAGCGACAGCGAGCCATCATTGTATGGAGATATCCGGCTTCGCCGGAGAATTTTTGTTATCGAAAAATATACAAATTAAGTTAGCTGTCTAAAACACAAACAAAATATGCTGGGTCGCTATCGCTCGCCAGGTGTAACTCGACACCTGGATGAGGATAAACATCTTAAAACAGTAGGCTGAATGGGGTCGAATGGCTACTACCCAGAAATAAATAAAAAGCGGGTCGGTCCCCTTAAATACCTAATTTTCTTATTACCCTAGCCATTCCCTTTAACTTCCATTTCTCATTCCATGTTTATCCTCTCTCTCTCTCTCTCTCTCTCTCTCTCTCTCTCTCTCTCTCTCTCTCTCTCTCTCTCTTTCCATGTCTCATCTTTTCTAATATTCTTTCCTTATCGACATCTCTCCTGACACATCACCTTTATTCCTACTTACCCTATTTCTTGTTTTCCATTTAAATACCTCACAATTCTTTATCCTCATAACCTTCTAATTTTACTAATTTTTCGTATTCCCTGTAATGCTTTCTTTCTTGTTTGTTTTCTATGTTTCTGTCACATAATTTATCCTTCACCAAATATCTTCTATCTTTCCACTTTGAATCCTTCTTTCCCCATCTCTCATATTTTCTTTAGAGCATCTCATTTTTCTTACCTTCTCCTTTATCTTCCTTCTTCTAAACCATCATTATCTCTCAGTCTCCCTCTTCCATTTCGCCCTTCTCGTATTTCTCTTTCCTCTTCGACCGGCGGCATCTAAGAGCCAAATATAATGAGAAAGGCCGCCACTAACCCTCGTCCTTAACACAGCCACTTTAGTAATATTGCCAGCCTATTATCTCTCTCTCTCTCTCTCTCTCGTGCGTATATACTTCAATATTTACCTTTATACTACTCACCCTACTTAAAATTCTCCCTTCCTTAAATTTTTCATTTCCAATTGATCTTCCTACTTCTCTCTCTCTCTCTCTCTCTCTATTGCGTATATACTTCAATGTTGTTTACCTATCAACTGACTCGCCCTACTTCTTAAAATTACCTACCCCTTCCCGTAATATATAATTTCCTACTTCTCTTCCTACGCCTTTAATCTCTCTCTCTCTCTCTCTCTCTCTCTCTCTCTCTCTCTCTCTCTCTCTACATTAATTATTCAGTAGGTAAGCGTAATTTCCCTTTCAAACAATTTTTTTTCTATATTCCATAAAAACATTCCTTGTGGGCCTTTTCCTGACCCATAAGGTTACACTGCGTCCTATTTTCTGGTACGGCTTTTTAGCTGGAGGGAGCGGAGGGTGGGGAGAGAGCCTTCTAATTTGTTGTCCTAGTTTTCTACTATAAACTGTCCCTGTCTAGTAGTGTTAAGGCCGGACCACCTAGAAGGGACCGCAACGCCTGTATGGTCTGAGTATCTCTCTCTCTGTATTTCTATTTATCCTCTCTCTCTCTCTCTCTCTCTCTCTCTCTCTCTCTCTCTCTCTCTCTCTCTCTCTCTCTCTCTCTCTCTCTCTCTCTCGCTCTCTCTCTCTCTCTCTCTCTCTCTCTCTCGCTCTCTCTCTCTATCTCTCTCTCTCTCTCTCTCTCTCTCTCTCTCTCTCTCTCTCTCTCTCTCTCTCTCTCTCTCTCTCTCTCTCTCTCTCTCTCTCTCTCTCTCTCTCTCTCTCTCTCTCTCTCTCTCTCTCTCTCGGTGTCAAAGGAGGGAGTCTTTTCCACCGCCCTAGACCTCAAGCCTCACACCTCCACGCCTAGGCAAAGAGGGAAGCAAGACAAAGGGCATGCCAGAGAAACTCACCGACAGACATAAAAAACACGCCTAATGAGATGGTTGGTAAGTCTGCGATGGTAGTTCTGTTCCGTTCTATGACTTAAGAGTATATGAGACGGTATAAACTAGGAATAATTGAAGTAACATAAGAACCATGAACATCAATATATACTGTATACAAACCCGAAATCTCTTTCACTATTTTCCTCAAACACACACATATACATATATATATATATATATATATATATATATATATATACTGTATATACATATATATACATAAGACCCGGTCAGGCGATGTTGGTATATATATATGGAGACGTCGAAGTAATAAATATGGAGATGGACTATTACCTTCAGGCTCAACACATTTTGGGGAGACTAAACTAGCTTCCCATGTCTAGTTTATCTTTATTTTAGCCTTTCTATTCGCCTCTACCCTAGATCACCTGTCAATTTTTACATCTACATGTGATTTAGCCTTGACATTATATTTGAAAATTAGATGTGGCATTGATTTTCATATCTACTTTTATATTCAACTCAATTTTACGGGGTTTCTTTACTGTGGCATACACATTCACGCTTAATATATTTAAGGTCGGGTTTTACCTTCAACCTGACCTCGATTTTCACTTTTATCATGAATTTGACTGCCATTTCGGTTATATATTTGATTTAGCCTGGATATCTGCATATAAACCAACGAGACGGTGTAGATTATTTTTTATTTACCTTGAGTTGGCTTTGATGTTTGTATTTAGGCTTTGCAATAATAAAAACAAAAACAACTAATCAATAAAAACGAAAGGGACTTATATTGTTATGTATGTAGAAGAAAATGAATGAGTAAATGCAGGGTTATTAATAAATCAAGTAGCTATATTTCAAATTTTATCCCCGGGGTTCTGTACCGGCGACGTCCTTTTATCATTGTTCTGGCTACTATTAGACGATTTTATTCAGTTTAAAATGATAGCAATTAACAGGCTTCGAACAATCTCACTTAACCGTTTTTACTACCAGACGATTTTATTCAGTTTAAAAAGAGCCTCCAGCAATTAACAGGCTTTGAACTGTCTCACTTAAATCCTTTTACTACCAGAGATCCTTTTAAAGCTGCACAAAATAGTCTCATTATAGCAAGAATAATATTACGAAGCCGTCGCCGGTACAGAAGAGGTTAATCACTCTACCTCTATATTTCCACCTTCACTTCTCCACTTCAGCTACAACTCTATATATACAGTATACACCTGTGCTCTATTTGCTCTGGGTCCCTCGGTGTTGCTCTAATTTCTGGTACCACCATATGTTGTAACTCCTTTAAGGGGAGATGGGTCGTTTTTCTGGTCCTCTTTCTTCCTCATGTTTAGCACCATTAGTTTTCAGATTGTATGACGTTCCAACCTTTAGATAGGCGATTTTAACACCTTTCGCCCCATTTCGTTGTAAATGTTCAGACCTTTAGTGCCATTTAGGTACCGATTTTTTTCCTGGCGAGCGATAGCGAGCCTGTATTTATAGAGGAACCGGCCTTCGGCCGGAAATTTTTTCTACCGAAAATCTACACATTTATTTTGAAAGGGGGTCTAGGGGGTGTTTTATTTAAGGTTGATGGAGGTCTAGCGCGGAAACTATAACATATATAAATAATATAGATAGTAGATAATTAGATATAGATAATATATAATATATATATGGATACAAAATAACAAAATAAAAACTAGCCACTAACCCCTTAATACCTGTATGTTATCCATGGTGTCATATCTCTGGCATGTTATATATTTCGATCCCCCACGATGCGTTATGTATAGGCTAGTCTAGACTCACTCCCCCCCCCCATCTCTCTCTCTCTCTCTCTTTATTCTCTCCCTATAATTTCACACCATTTAATATTTTCTCTTCTCCTTTTCTCCTCTCTCTCACACACTCACTCTCTCTCTCTCTCTCTCTCTCTCTCTCTCTCTCTCTCTTTTATCCTGGTCACAATCTCTCCTTAAAGCGAAATGTTATACTAAATTCTGAGCTTTGAGTAGGTGGGGAGAAAGTTCACTCAGGCCGGTGTGTGTGTGTGTGTGTGTGTGTGTGTGTGTGTGTGTGTGTGTGTGTGTGTGTGTGTGTTAGAATGTACTGTGCTCCCACTGGTACACACTCTGGATGTATATGCTGATATAGTTTCATAAATAATGTTGATTGTGCTATTAAATGTTGGCCAGACCATAATATTTTGCATTTATTTTGTGACCTTTCAATTTAGAACTCGTATGACCTTTTAAGCCAGAGTAGTCTTGGCTTGCGGTGAATATATTTTTATCGTCACATTTGATTTTACAATATTCCTTAGAAAATACCAACTACTTACTGTACGTTGATATACAGTATATATATATATATATATATATATATATATATATATATATATATATATATAATATAAAGTATACATTGATATCAATCAGTATATACTGGTTTTGTAATACAGTTTGGTCTTACTTGTAGTTTCTCACATACTTTCTGGTCAACCAACGTATTTTTATTAAAAGCTAATAATTTCTTACACTGAATAAAATACCCTGGAGCCAACTTTAATAACAATAAAAACAATGATTGGAATTAACCCCTTGAGGATCATGACGTATTTTGACAGTATATTCTGGCTATTATTAGACGATTATATTCCTATTACAAAGGGTATATGGAAATGAGAGGGCTAATTTAGATAGTCGTTGCCCTTTTCATTCTCACAGGTCCTTACTAAGCGAGGTGGGCTCCCTTAAAAATTGAATATTTGTGCTTTCGGTTCAAGATTACGACGGTAGTATTTGGTGGTGTATGACACACACACACACACACACACACACACACACACACACACACACACACACACACTCATTTACTCACTCACTCACTCACTCTCTCACTCTCACTTTCACTCTCTCTCTCTCTCTCAAAGTTTTATATACCTGTATATGTTCCTACCTCGGGACAAAGCTGTGTGACTGACAGTTGTGTTGTGTTTTGTGTGGGCGTGCATAAGTTATATTGCTCTGTGTTGTGTTTTGTGTGGGCGTGCATAAGTTATATTGCTCTGTGTTGCGTTGTGTTATGTTGCATGTGTGTGTGTGTATAAATAAATAAATAATTGTCGGTTTATTGTTCATTGCAGCCCTGAGGCTGAAAATCTACAGAGTTTTTCTTAAACCTATACTTATTCTACCTTAACTACGAGGTCTCATGCGACCTTTGGCGAACGTGAGGTGCCTGGCTTCCCACCAAGTACTGTACATACGCAGATGCACTTTGTATTGGTGAGAAGATGTGTAGGCTAACATAGGCTGATAGCAGCTTGGTTAGGGAGGAACCACGATACAATTCTCTCCGTCGCTATGGCCGAAAAAAACTTTAGGATTCTGGTGGATACGAACCCTCGCCCCGGCCCCTTGCTGTCAGCACGAAACACAGCGCCTTAACCGACTGGATCACAGCGGTGTGTGTGTGTGTGTGTGTGTGTAATAATAATAATAATAATAATAATAAACGGTTTATTAAAGAATGGCAGCCTCATGAGCTGAACAAATGTGTGTGTGTGTGTGTGTTCTTACATGTATTGGTGTCTATATTTGAACGACTGCTTAGCTTAATAACAATTCACCATCATGATTTAACAGACTAGACATTATAATGATTACCTCTGTATATATACTTCATTCTACATACTTCTCACATGATACACTCCTCCGGTATTAAGGGGAGATTTCCACTTGAGGGATTTTTTTCTTGATTCCTTCTCCCTCATGTTTAGCCCCATTGCTTTTCTAATTTTAAGACGTTCGCCCCATTATTTTGACGATTTTAAGAACTTTCGACCCATTTCTGTCAATTTTAAGACTTTTCGTGCCATTTACGTGTCGATTTTATCCTGGCGAGCGATAGCGAGCCTGTTATTTAAGAGGAACCGGCTTTCAGCCGGGACATTTTTTACCGAAAAATGTACACATTTATCTTGAAAGGGGCTCAAGGGGGTGTAATCTTAAGCTTGATGGATATCTAGAGACCAAACTAAAAACCTCCCCTTAAACAATAGATTCTAATATTTATGGTACCACAGTTCATCTTCATTCCTTGTCCTGTATTGATTTACTTACTTCACAAAATAGAGTTTGGAAAGTCGCTAACGATGGCGAAGTACTGTTTACTTGTTTGTGTTATTTGCACATAGCATATATGAAGCTAACCTATACACTTAGTGCGGTTCTTGTGGGGAAAAGCTCTGCATTATATATTCACTTCATTAAACATATATTCCGCTCCTATCAACAATAATATGTGACTATTGCAATAATCACAATAATAAGATATTTTTATCATATATGATCCCCTGCACAGCTTCTTGCTCTGTACAGGGGCACAGTGCGTCCTTGTATTGAGTATTGTTCACATGTGTGGGGAGGATCCTCTCACACATCACTCCTAGACAAAGTAGAAAGGAATGCCTTTCGTATCATTAACTCCCGTCCACTCACCAACTCTCTTCAAACTCTCTCTTCGCCACAATGTTGCATCTCTCTCGCTATTCTATCGCTACTTCAATAATAAGTGTTCCTCGGAGCTTTCCCAGTGTATACCACCTCCTCTACGAAGGGTACGTAGTACCCGCCTTGCAACACAATCCTACCCCTACTCTGTGCAACTCTCCAACCCAAGAGTGAAACGCTATTCTCAGACTTTCTTCTATTCAACTGCTGAGCTTTGGATCTCTCTCCTAGAATCAGTCTTTCCCTCTTCCTATGACTTAAATTGCTTCAAACTCCGTGTGTCCAGGCATTTTAGCTCGAACATCCCTTGATTTTGGCCCTGTCACTCTTTCAAATCTGGGGGAGGCACTCGCTGCAGGCAGTTATGCCTTTTTTCTCCCTCATTCACATAGACAAAAAAAAAAAAAAATACTTCTAAATTTTTTCCAACACAAGAGTAGCCTTCAGGATCAGGCCTACAGTACACGCTCATACATCTTCCTAAAGAGTCTTACAAATTCTCACTACTAAGCCCCCACAAAAGGGACTCATACACACAGGGGTGCCATTAATTCCAAGACGGGATTACTCAAGTGTGTTCTTCATGGGTCATAAATTCCCTTGTAGGCCCAGAACATTTACTGACTTGACTCTTTGGAGGCTAACTGCTGCGGTGCTACAAATCTGTGATGCGTAACAATAATAGGGAGATAGAATAATAGGCATGCTGCCAGGAAAATATGTGCACCTACTTGTCTAACTCTAACTCTAACTCTCTCTCTCTCTCTGAGACGATACAAAAATTGCAAATAACGTACTCTCAAAACAACATACCAGTTGACGATATGCAACACAATCTAGATAAGTTGTCATGTTGGGTCCAAATTTGGCAAATTAGTTTCAATGCGGATAAATGAAACATACTATATATCAGAAACCGAAACGAGAAAGCAAACTATTCGATGAATGGCACTCAGCTTAAGAATGTAAACAGAGAAACTTATTTGGGAGTAACAATATCGAGTAACCTAAAACCGAGTCAACAATGTTCAGAAGTTGTTAAGAAGGCAAACAAAGTAATTGGCTTTATAGGCAGGTCATTTGAGCATAAATCCAAAGAAGTTATCCTAACTCTTTACAATTCCTTAGTCCGCCCTCTCCTGGAATACTGCGTTCAATCCTGGTGCCCTTATTACTAAAAAGATATAGGCCTAGACAAGCTAAACAGATTTCAACGTAGAGTTACCAAAATGATACCTAGCCTAAAGAACACACATACGAGGAGCGTCTTAGATAATTATATCTATTTCCTTTAACCCAACGCAGATTAAGAGGCGACTTAATTCAAGTGTTCAAAATCATCAAAGGCATCGACAATATAAACTGTAGTAAGTACTTCACTATCGACCAATCTAATTACACGCTGGGAAACGGTTGCAAATTATTGGTAAATCTTTTAACTCACACGAATCTAAGAATTTCTTCTTCAATCGAGTTGTCAACTTGTGGAATGGGCTTCACCGATACGTAATTATAGACTGCAGCACCGTTGATGTTTTTAAACTTCGCCTAGACAAATATCTTGCCTCAAACCCGCGACTGACTGCGTTTGTAAATGAATAACTATATTTTATTCCCCCCTCAGATTCATCAAGGATTATTGCGTTACTCTTTTTTCCCCAGATGTATGAAAGATCTCAGATAACTGTGTTATGTTACTAACCAATCTGTCCCCTACTAATATCCTAATCCTGCCACAGACATAAGCACCAGGGCAGTAGTTCCCATTCCAATTTTCCCTTATCCACTCTAAAACACGGTTTGGACACTTGATCCTCAGTGTTTTGGAGGACAAGCAGCCTAGAGGAGTCACTGTTGTTGCTTGATTTCCTTTGTACTCCTTTGTACTTTCTCTCTCTCTCTCTATCTCTCTCTCTCCGATATATTATGACACTTAAAACTGATTAATCAAACCTCCAAAAGGGCAAACTCCAGTAAAGGATACATTAGAGAGCATCAATTCGGCCCGAGACGAGTTTGAAAATGTATGTATCAGTACTATTGACCGAGGCTGTACCTTAATGACTTTGTAATACATTATTCTTGAGTGATGAGAAGAACGTAGATAGCACTGTTACTGGTAGAGATAGATAGATAGATAGATAGATAGATAGATAGATAGCGAGAGAGAGAGAGAGAGAGAGAGAGAGAGATGGAGAGCGAGAGAGAGAGAGAGAGAGAGAGAGATGGAGAGCGAGAGAGTACATGTTAAAACAGTGGAACAAGCAGTCGCGTTGGAAGAAAGTTAATTAATATATAAATTCCAATCACCGGACCCGATGGAATAGCAAATGCCAATACCCCATCTCCATTTATTTTTCCTTAGAGGTTACTGAGACATAAGGTGATTCTCAAAACGGAATATTTAAAATGAAATATGAGTGACGTAGGTTCTTCTTCTTTTTTATCGTCGCCGTTGTTTTTTTCTCCCCCCCTCTCTCTCTCTCTCTCTCTCTCTCTCGATAATAATTATAATGTGTCAGAGAGAAGGATGGAAGACAAAATAATAATAGATAAAGCACAAGGGGTAAGTAGTTAGTAAGTCACTCAGTCCCTCTAAATCTATCTCCATTTCTCTCTCATATATCTATTTATCTATCGATCTATATATTATGTATGCTCGTATATTCTCCCCTCCCCTCTCTCTCTCTCTGTCTCCTTCACACACACACTGCGTTCCTCCCTCCCCCCACCCCCTCTCTTTCTCACACAAACACACACACACTCCGTTTCTCCCCACCCCTCTCTCTCTTTCTCTCATACACACACACACTCCCCCCCCCCCTCTCTCTCTCACTCGCCTCCCCCGTATTAATTAGTGGTCTGGCGGGGAGCGGGCCCTGATTTACCGTAGACTGATTAATCCGGCACCCGCCATACGGGGGTGACCCAACCAACTAGGCCCTCACTTTCAATATGGAGAGAGAGAGAGAGAGAGAGAGAGAGAGAAGACAAAAGAAAGACAGAAAGATCGAGTGACAAAGATAAATAGACAGAGAGAGAGAGAGAGGAAAAGAAAGATCGAGTGACAGATAGATAAATAGACAGAGAAAGAAAGAGAAAGAGAGAGAGAGAGAGAGAGAGAAGAAAAGAAAGAAAGAAAGATCGAGTGACAGATAGATACATAGACATAGAGAAAGAGATAAGAAAAGAAAGAAAGAAAGCAAGATCGAGAGAGAGAGAGAGAGAGAGAGCAGATTATGTATATGAGTGAGGGAAGACGCGGCTGTATAGGGGAAGCTCCAGGAAACGACGTAAAGGGGATAAAAAAGTTAATTGAATGATATATGAATGTGTACTGAAGACGTGAATATATTATCTCGCTTTAGTCATCCGTGGAGTTGGAGGGTGAGTAAAAGATAAGCTGTGAATATCTTAGAGGGTTAGGAGAGTTTTGATGCACTATACTGTATGTGCTTCATTGTACTGCTTCATTGTATTGCTTCATTGTACTGCTTCATTGTACTGCTTCATTGTATTGCTTCATTGTACTGCTTCATTGTACTGCTTCATTGTACTGCTTCATTGTATTGCTTCATTGTACTGCTTCATTGTATTGCTTCATTGTACTGCTTCATTGTATTACTTCATTGTACTGCTTCATTGTACTGCTTCATTGTATTACTTCATTGTACTGCTTCATTGTACTGCTTCATTGTATTACTTCATTGTACTGCTTCATTGTATTGCTTCATTGTACTGCTTCATTGTATTGCTTCATTGTACTGCTTCATTGTATTGCTTCATTGTACTGCTTCATTGTACTGCTTCATTGTATTGCTTCATTGTACTGCTTCATTGTACTGCTTCATTGTACTGCTTCATTGTATTACTTCATTGTACTGCTTCATTGTATTACTTCATTGTACTGCTTCATTGTATTGCTATATTGTGTGGTTTGGCTATTTTAAGAATGTTCGCCGCCGCATTTCTTTGTCAATATTAAAACCTTTCGTGCCTGTTAGGTGTTGATCTTTTTTCCTGGCGAACGATAGCGAGCCTGTAATTCAGGTAAAACCTGGACATATTTGTTTACCGAAAAATTAACAAATTTATCTAGAAGGGGGATCTTAGGGATAAGCTAAAGGTGTTAAAATCACCAAACTAATGGGCCGAACGTAAACAAAACTCAATACTAATGGGGCTTAACATGAGGGAGAAGAGGGTCCAGAAAAACCATATATCTCCCCTTGAACTCCAGTTGCATTTACTCCTTATTATCCGACTCTTATAATAGCATAGTTTGGTAATGATGAGGGGATTACATTTGTTGAGTGGGATCATGAAGAGGATTATGATCATTTAAAAACTCTTCGTCCATTTCCAAAATAGATACTGTAAAACAAAAGGGGCTATTTCAATTGATAAACTAACTAACCATACTTTACCAAATTTAGATTAAGGAACTTTATGATTTGGTATGTTATGTTTTAGTTGATTTTTACGTGGCTTTGTAATGGATTCTAGCATTGGGTAACAAATTGGCCATGTAACGAGATGTCTAGTATGAACGACCGTGTGTTTGTTTGTGTTCGAGCGGGCTTGGCTGCTGAAAGCAAATTTGCCTAAGTACTTTTCATTTGCATAAGTGACCCGATTTACATATGTGAGAGACAATGCTCGTATACGGAAGCCAATTTGTTTACGTAACAGATTGCTTGCGTGTTTGCATGCATTCTAGCTAAAGCCGTTGTCACACGAGCGATTTTTCCGTCAATTTGTACGGGCAATTGTAGTATGGCAGCTTCAAAATTCAAGTTTCATAATAATTAAAGTACCTAATATATAATCTACCGTCGACCTAGTTTCAAATTCCAATGACAGAGCCTCAAAATAGTACGAGAAAAACTTGCTTGTCGAAAATTGCCGGTAAATGCGCTCGTGTGACTCAGGCTTAAGGGGGGTGACCTGTTTTGGTTCTGTCCTTTTCTATCGTGCTCTGGCCTGTATCCATTTGGCCCCATTCAGCCTACTGTTTTAAGACGTTTATCCCCATCCAGGTGTCAATTTCTTACTGGTGAGCGGTAGCGAGCCAGCATATTTTTTATTTTTGTTTGACAGCAGGCTAAATTTGTACATTTTTCGATAGAAAAATGTCTCCGGCGAAGCCGGATTTCTTCATATAATGCTGGCTCGCTATCGCTCGCCAGGAAGAAATCGACACCTAGATGGGGATAAACGTCTTAAAATAGTTGGCTGAATGGGGCCGAGTGGATACAAGCCAGAGAAAGAGAGAAAAGGACAGAAATAACAAAAAGCAGGTCACCCCCCTTAACGTAAGAGAAGATGTATTTGCATGCGAAATCCAATGTGTATTTAGAGAGCCCATTACGCAAGCCAATACTAGATTTTAAATGAAGGAAGTAGTTTATCTGCAGTAATTGAATGACATTGGGCAATCTGCCGTAAAGACTCAATTTACATGTCAATTGCAGATATGAGATAGAAGGTTTACAACAGAAAAATCAGAATAATGTGAAGTCTCTATTACGACAGTAGACGAGTTATTGCCAAAACTTGATTCTGTTTTGGTTACTCGATGAGAAAATTAATTAACCCCTTCAGTACCGGGGACGTCCTTTTCATTTCCGGCAGTTAATAGACGATTATATATAGTTTAGGAAGGACGTCTACCCATTAAAAGACTACAGACTATCTCAATGAACCCCTTTTGATACCCTATGTCATTCCTAAGCTTCAGAAAATCGCCTAAATGTTGCTGAAATCAAATGAAAAATACGTTACCGTTACAGAAAGTGTTAAAACGATGTTGAATTTGTTTCGATAAATAGTTTAAGGGGAGATTTCCACTTGAGGGATTGTTTTCTTTACCCCTTTCTCCCTTATGTTTAGCCCATTGCTTTTGAAGTTTTAAGACGTTCGCCCCATTAGTTTGGCGATTTTAAGAAGTGTCACCCCATTTATGTCACTTTTAAGACCTTTCGTCCCATTTAGGTGTCGATTTTTTCCTGGCGAGCGATAGCGAGCCTGTAATTTAAGAGGAACCGGCCTTCGGCCTTGAAATTTTTCTACCGAAAAATGTACACATTTATCTTGAAAGGGGGTCAAGGGGGTGTAATTTCAAGCTTGATGGAAGTCTAGGAAACACACTAAAAACCTCCCCTTAAACAAATAAGCTATTACATGCATTGCAAACAGCCTCGTAAAGATCAAATGGTTCGTTGTTTGCATGTGTAATCCTTTGCAGAATTAGGTCAGCTGATTTATGGGCATATATACAGTATTATTCGATGGCGACCCCTCTGAACTTCGGCAATCATACAAACATATTTCTCACGGTAACACAACAACAATTGATATGTTTATAATCTAGAATTGCACCTGCTATCTCACTCTGTTACCGCATATATATATACAGTATACACTCGCCCACCCGCTCACCGCAACACACACACACATACCCACACACACACCAACACGAACACTTACACATTACATTTTCTTGGCAGAACTTGGTGTAAAGGAAGGTAGTAAGAAAGCAAAACAAGTGTGCTGATTTGCCAATGTAGCGATGTTAACTTGAGCTTAAAGCATGCCTTCAGGTAAGGGTCTAGCGAAAACTACTACGATATGCTCAATTTTCGACTATGAAATCAACTTTACTTCACGCATGAAAGGCAAATTACGCATATCAGAGTTTAGCAGCTTATTAAATCCACTTCTCGCGTGCACAGCAGAATATCTAAGTGTGTGATGGTGCGTGTTCCTGAAGAATTAACTCTTTCCATCAGGTCAAGATTATTATATTTATGTAATAAACTCACCCCCTCCCCAAAAAAGTATATTTTTTTTAAATAAATATAAAATTAAAAACAAAGAAATAAAGTACAATACTGCTACTAATACTACTAATATATGTACAGTATGTATGTATATACTCAGGCACATAACCCATAGCTGGGGATAGCTGGCTCGATACAGAGCCCGAACAAAAACAACAAAACGAAAAAAAGAGAGAGAAAAACAAAATAAAAAAAACTCACACGCATCTAGGTCACCCAGGAGACGATCCAGAAACCAAGGATCACTAGGGGCCTCCAGCAACCCCCAGGTCCCAGTCCTCTCGGAGAGGTTCCGGTTCATCAGGAAGATATGCAGTGGAACACCACAATGCCCGCCCACATTACTTCCCTTCATTATATACACCGGCTCCGGGCCAGGCGCCTGCCGGACTATTATCTAGTTCAACTGGCGCCAGACCCCCTCTCCCTACGACCGCGTCATTACTCATCTATTCACAAGCATTCTCCATTCAGTCCCATTCATCACCACTTTTCTTGCCTGCTCTTCAGTCATCTCTCTATCTTCCAACGCTTGTTTCACACCATTTCTCCATCACCTCCAAGGTCTTCCTCTCAATCTATTTACCCTGGTTTCTGACTGATATATTCTCGTTGTAAGCCTTTCATCACCCATTCGTTCAACATGTCCATACCAGCATAGCATCCTTCTTTCCACTCTGGCCGATAAGGGTTCCTGTTGTCCCACTCTTCTACGTAGGCTACCTATTCATTCCTCAATCTGTCTCGACGTGTCACTACACACATACTCCTCAAGCAGCTCATCTCCATTACATCCAACCTTCATTTCTCTTGTACATTCAGATCCCATGGCTCAGCCCCATACATCACTGTTGGTACAACTATCCAAGGTACTGAAGGTGAATAGAAGACAGTAGTAGTGAACGTGGTATGATTTAGGTAGTCTGTTTTTAGCCCAACCAAACACAACACAGCGTAACTCAACCAGAACCTAGCCTAAACTATCTTAACTTAAACACTCATAAAACCTAATCTAATCAAACCTATCCTTCCAAAGCATCCAAACTATACATAAAATAACTTGCCGTTAAATAAACAACTCCAATCGGCGAGAAATTCCCTGTGAACGAAACGACCCAACACCTGAACCACAGTGAGCCAGTCCCATTATCTTGTGTGTCAGGTAGATTAAAGGTACACAGTGTGAAGGGTGGGAAAGGGGATTTAGAAGGGGGGGGGGAGGGGGAGGTAGGGTTATATAGGGTATTTAGAGGGACGCTTCATTAAGGGGGTAGTGCGTGTTATTTAGAGGGACGCTTCATTAAGGGGGTAGTGCGTGTTATTTAGAGGGACGCTTCATTAAGGGGGTAGTGCGTGTTATTTAGAGGGACGCTTCATTAAGGGGGTAGTGCGTGTTATTTAGAGGGACGCTTCATTAAGGGGGTAGTGCGTGTTATTTGGCCTATATATTTATTTATTAACTTTATTTTTTAGCTTCATCGCTAGACCTCCATCAAGCTTAAAAAACACCCACTAGACCCCGAAGGCCGAAGGCCAATTCCTTCTAAAATTACGGGTTCGCTATCGCTCGCTAACAAAAAATCGATAGCTAAATGGCACGAAAGGTCTTAATATTGACATAAAAATGGGGAGAGAGGTCCTAAAGTCGTCAAACCAAAAGGCGACTCCCTCCCCCGTAGGGGTCTTAAACGAAGGTACCCTAACCTAACCCAATCTAACTAACTATAATTCCCTAACCTAACTAACTAAATGTCCCTCACCCAAGTATTAACTTCACTTAACTCAACCTAACCTAACTTAACTTTTCCTAACCTACCTCATCTTTCTAATATCAAGTGACGTGAGATAGCAAACTATATAAAGATGGACTTCAATATCTGGTTCAAACAACTCCAATGTGGCCGACAATATCTCTCGGCGAATAATACCTAATGCTCTAGCTAGCCCTCTTAGCCCGGGAAGTACGTTGATTAAGAGGGTAGTGCTTGGTTTTTGGTCTACATAGGTATTTATTTACATATTTTTGAGTGTCCTCGCTAAACTTCCATCAAGTTTAGAAAAACACCCCCTAGACCCCCCTCTTAAGATGAATTTGTACATTTTTCGGTAGAAATGTGATCCGGCCGAGGGCCGGTTCCTTCTATAATTATAGGCTCGCTATCGCTCGCCAGGAAAAAATCGACATCTAAAGAGCACGAAAGGTCTAAATATTGACAACAAAATGAGGCGAAAGACTCAAAATCGCCAAACAAACGGAACAAACTTCTTAAAATCTCAAAACAAATATGCTAAACATGAGGGAACAGGGGGTCCAGAAAAAGCGAGTACTACCCCCTTAAGTGGTAAACAATGTGGAAAGTGGACGTAGGGTATTTAAAGGGATACTTCATTAACCCCTTCAGCACCATGGCGTCTATTTACCCTTGAGTATTTTGTTTTCTTCTATGTGCATGAAGGAGACAAACGGCAAAACTACATGTAACAAGTGTCCCCCCTAAGGTTGTAAAGAGTGATAGAGAGCCGAAATTAAGGTATGTTAGAGGCAATTTAGGTGTGTTGGAAAGAAGTGTGGTGTGCTTGTTAAGTGTAGTGAAATGAATAGGAGGAGGAGCTGTTTGTGAGAGTTAGCTGGATTACCTTCTATGTAGGTGAGGCACATATATAGAAACAGTGGGGGAAGCCAAGCAAATGAAACAGGAGTTCCAGCAACTCCTTATCATTTGCCTATGTGGCCTCCCCTGGGTACTGCCCTGCTCGATTGGTGCCGGCTACAATTATACGATTTTATGCAGTTTAAGAAGGACCTATATTACTAAAAGGCTTTAATGAGATCGTATATATCCATCTGAGTCGCATAGGTAGATTATAAACTAAAGAATATCGTCTCATAGTAACCAGAATATGATGAAAATAACGGGATGGTGGTGAAGGGGTTAAGGGTCATGGGACTACACCATAATTACCTTGTTTGTATGACATGTTTGAACTAAACTAACATAATCTAACCTAACATAATCATACATAAAATAATCCAACATGTTTGAACTAAACTAACATAATCTAACCTAACATAATCATACATAAAATAATCCAACATGTTTGAACTAAACTAACATAATCTAACCCAACATAATCATACATAAAATAATCCAACATGTTTGAACTAAACTAACATAATCTAACCTAACATAATCATACATAAAATAATCAAATCTAAACTCAGGATAATCTTCCGTGCCCTACCCTATTCTTAAATATCCTAAGCATACCAAGTTTAATCTAAACTATACAAAGTTCCTCTAACAATCTTCCATAATACAAAATAACACAGGCTAACATAAAAACATAATAAAACACACACACCAAAACCATTTTAATTAAAAATAAAATTATAGCAACTCCAATTTGGCCTAAAGTAGCCTACTTTTGAACGATAATAATGTGTTCCCTTCCCTTAGTTTGGGTGGGAGGTAGATTAAGGGGTAAACAGTGTGAAGGGTGGTGAAAGATAGATTAAGAGGAACACTTCATTAAGGGTCCAGTGTACTCAAGCCAACATTCTAATTACCTTGTTACTAAACTTAACGAAACTCTCTTAAAATAACTCAATATAACCTAACCTTAAGCAATACTTTCCTAACCAAACTTTCTTTACAATAACTTAACTATACTTACTTTTGATACTTTTGATGTGTTCGCCACTCTTCTAGCGGCACCAAATAGCGTGGCGCCCCTCGTTATGGGTGGTGATTTTGGTGTAGTAGACTGTTTGAAGCGACAGCTCGCTCCCTCGCGAGGATGGGCTCGTCTGGCACTTTTTGCAGTTCGACATCGAGGGCTCTCTTGAAGTTGTCTAACGAGACGTCCCTCATGTCTCTTACTCGCTGTGGGAGTTTGTTGAAGAGACGTGGGCCTCTGTGTGCTAACCAGCCCTCTCGCAGAGAGCCCATAGCACCCCTGTTATTCATCCGGGGGATTTCGCATTCCCAGCCTCTCCTATCACTGAATTTCATGACTATCGGAGTATGTAGGTTTGGTACTAAACCCTCTGCGATTTTCCACGTGTATATTATTAGGTAACGTTCTCTTCTACGTTCCAGCGAGTACAGATTCAGTGCTCTTAAATGCTCCCAATAGTGTAGATGTTTTATCGAACTTATATGCGAAGTGAAATTTCTTTGTACACTCTCTAAGTCATTTATTTCACATGCTTTGTATGGGGATGTTAATACGCTACAGTATTCAAGCCGCGGTAGCACTAGAGATTTGAAGGGCGTTATCATAGGTAATTCACCGCGTGTTTTAAATATGCTCTGTTTCTTTGCAACTGACGGTAAATGGCAAAGTTCCCATCAAGATTTATCAGTTATTTTGAAATTGTGTAGTGAAATATGGTGCTGATCATACAAAGTTGGTCTTAATCTGATGCAGAGACATAATGGTTTCATATTTGTCCATTACCGTACGTATCAAGAAACTAGCTGCTATGGGATTCAATTTATCGTCAGTTGAAAAGAAATTGAGTATAAACTTAACCTAATCTAAACTTAATTTATTCGAACGTTCCTAACTTTCCCAAATACAAAATATCATAGGATCACGCAGCAAAAAAAAAAATATCAAAACCAATTTCAAAGCAACTGAAATATGGTCTCTATAATACCTCTGGGCTAAAATAAACATCGAGCTTGGCCGCCTTCGCTTGTGTGGGAGGTAGATTAAGGGGGAGGTATAGTAGATTAAGGGGGAGGTATAGTAGATTAAGGGGGAGGTATAGTAGATTAAGGGGGAGGTATAGTAGATTAAGGGGGAGGTATAGTAGATTAGTAGATTAAGGGGGAGGTATAGTAGATTAAGGGGGAGGTATAGTAGATTAAGGGGGAGGTATAGTAGATTAAGGGGGAGGTATAGTAGATTAAGGGGGAGGTATAGTAGATTAAGGGGGAGGTATAGTAGATTAAGGGGGAGGTATAGTAGTTTTTTCTGGACCCCCTACTCCCTCATGTTTAGCATATTAGCTTTGAGATTTTAAGAGGTTCGTTCCAGTATTTTGGCGATTTTAATACCTTTCGCCCCATTTCTTTGTCAATATCAAGACTTTTCGTGTCATTTAGGTGTTGATTTTTTCCTGGCGAGCGATAGCGAGCCTTTCATTTTGAGAGGAACTGGCCTTCGGCCGGAACATTTTTCTACCAAAAAATTTACAAATTTATCTTGAAGGGGGTCTTGAGTTTTATTTTTCTAAGCTTGATGGAAGTCGCGAAGAAACTAAACAATAAATGAATACATTAATTAATAGACCAAAAAATACAGCCACTGTCCCCTTAAGAGGAACACTATATTAAGGGTCAAGGGCTACTCAAGGCCAACACCCTAATTATGAGAAGGTGGCTACAGGCGAGGGGGGGGGGGAGAGACGAGCTGACAGTCAAGGGTAAAGTAAACCTTCAACCTCTTCAGCACGGTGACGCCTTTGCATTATATTCTGGCAACTATTAGACGATTATGTTCAGCTTAAGAAGGACGTATACTCATTAAAAGGCTACAGACTATCTCAATAATCCTTTTAGATAACTTATGTCCCAATAGGACTGCTTAACATTTAACTTGGATAAACCATTTCGTGAGTGTACGATAATGTTCTTAATGTTCCTAGGTACTTCCTGATTTTCAAATATTCGAAGCTAAATCTTTGCATACTTAAACCGTAATAGAGCTGATTAAAATGCCAATGTAATGCAATATATCTTTAACGTACACTCACCCTCCAAAGTATGTATACACAGATATATATCTTTTTGAATCTTTAATGCCAGATTCTGAAGTATTTAGGGTGCTGTATCACTGTATTATCTTGGTAGGTAAAATACAGAATAGCCTATATGGGTGTATACTTTTATGGCCCTGGAGTGTACGGCTATATTCCTTAACCCTTTGAGTGTTGTAGCTATATTGAGACGATATTATGCAGCTTAGAAAGGATCCGTGGTAGTTAAAAAGGTTGGCAATGCGTTACCATAAGGAAGAGGCTAAATGTAGTGGGGGAGACTGGTCTATTTTGTTTTGTTTTTAAGGATATGAGTGAGCAAGTACAAAATGAAAGATAGTCGAGGGAGTGAAAGGTGTGTGGGTGTGTGTGGGTGTGTGGGTGTGTGTGTGTGTGTGTGTGTGTGTGTGAGAGAGAGGTGGGAGGCAGGGGAGCAATAGCTTGATAGATATTCGTACGAAACACGAATGCTGTGAAAGGGGGCGATAGGGTAGGTGTGAAGAGAGCTTAAGGGGGGTCACCTCGCTTTTTTTTCTCTTTCACTCCCTCTCTCTTTATACTCTATTGGCTTTTATCCATTCTGCCCCATTCAGCCTACTGCTTTAAGAAGTTTAGCCCCATCCAGGTGTCAATATTTTCCTGGCGAGCGGTAGCGAGCCAGCATATATATTTTTTGTTTTGACAGCAAGTTAAATTTGTATATTTTCCGATAAAACAATGTCTCCGGCGAAGCCGCTGGCTCGCTATCACTCGCCAGGAAGAGTTCGACACCTGGATGGGGATAAACGTCTTAAAACAGTTGGCTGAATGGGGCCGAATGGATACAAGCCAGGGAAAGAGAGAAAAGGAGAGAAAGAGAACAAAAAAACGATGAACCCCCCTTAAACGAATGAAGAGAAACTAAAAACAGAGAGGATTGGAGTGTGTGGAGGTGTGTACAGTATATGACAGGCTTCGTAGAGTGGGGGGAAGATATTCGTACAAAAGACACACTCAAAAACGAGTATGAAGTGAACAAAAAGAGATGCTCTCCCAACGTTCTGTCATATAATATTATGTAATGTAATGTAATGTATAATGTCATAAAATATAAGCCAAGTGCCGTTGATCTTTTATAGCGGAATCCCTGAATAATACATACAAACATATATATACAGCATGTGATACAGGAGAGCAACAAGGTTAATATAATCCTGAAGTTTATAAAAGTTAGCTATTGTATAATTCAAGCGTCATTAAGAGCGCCATTAACCTTTAAATTTACCTTGCTGAATATATGACTCGTGGCTATTTGTTTAGTCTAGTTATTCATTCATTTTTTTTAGTTTACAAAACACCCCCTAGACCCCCCTTCAAGATAAATGTGTACATTTTTGGTAAAAAAAAAAATCCGGCCGAAGGCCGGTTTCTCTTAAAATTACAGGCTCGCTATCGCTCGCCAGAAAACAAATCGACATCTAAATAGCACATAAGGACTTAATATTGACAACGAAATGGGACGAAAGGTCATACAATCAACAAAATAACGGGGCAAGCATCTTACTATCTGAAAACTAATGGGTCTAAACATTAGGGAGAAGGGGATCTAGAAGAACGGCCTATCTCCCCTGAAGCTTAACATAGTGACACTATAAACATCGTGGAAGTTACAGTCTGCCTTCTTTTCCATCTGACGGTCTATTGGCATGTCTCAATCATGCTTATTTGGTTAATACGAACAGTGGGTAGCGAAATAGGTTGCTTATGATGGCTTTTACATGAAGATGAGACAGTAGTTTTATAAGAGCTATTATGCGTAGATCAATCATTTGCAAAGGATATCAATTTGCCCCCCCCCCCCCCCATAACATAGTATAGTTGTATAGCAAAGTTACAGACGATTGAAACTGGTACACAAACTAAGGCGAGGTTATTGTATGTCACCCTCCCACTTGCTCCTTAAGGTAAGTTTTTAAAATTCATCCATTGCTGCTAAGAATGGAGAAGTTTATTTATATACCTTAATTAAACAACATAGCAAAAAACTAATGAACATGGTAATATACATATACTGTATATATATGTATATATATATATATACAGTATATATATATATATATATATATATATATATATATATATATATATTTATATATATATATTGTATATACAGTATACTATTCTTAACCATTAGTATATAACAAATGTATAAGACTGGAAAACCTCAAAATACACAAAGGCTCAGTCTCCGTTTCTGACCTGACAATATTAACAAACTAACCCGAGCTTCATTGAGCAAAAGGTAGAGCGTAAAGGTGTGTAAATATGTTAACTCTTTGAACATAAACAATGCAAGACAAATATAGACCTATGGTTTATTTTGCTTCTTGAATAACTTTTTATTATAAGTTATATTTAATACTATTATAATTATGGAAATAATATATTGATTTTGTTTTACAATGTATTTACGGATGTGATCAGTGAACGAATACATTAATAAAGTATTCACCAAACCAAAAGAATATACCGTATACAACCACGAAAAAAATATACCGTATACAATCACGAAAAAAAAAATACTTTCAAACAAAGTATATATTTCTAGAGGTAGTGTTGCAAATAGAATGCCAAAACCACATAGGATTTTGTTTTTATATATATACTATATATATATATATATATATATATATATATATATATACAGTATATATATATATATATATATATATATATATATATATATACTGTATATATATATAATATATATATACAGAATATATATATATATATATATATATATATATTTTTTTTTTTTTTTGAGGGGCACCAAGATGATTGGTAACCTCTTCAGTCTTCACCTTTTTGGGGTTTAGTGTTTAATAATATCACTATGAAAAAGATAATTTATCAATGTTTTTTTTTATGGATAGGCTATGTCAATTAAAAATATGTATTTAATTTTTCGGAAAAATGTAACTACGAAAAAATGAATACACAAAAAACTATCAAAATATTCCCAAGCTTTACTTAGACTATGCATTACTTTTACTTATTTAAGAAAAGAAAAAGGCAGAACAATAATGGATACGAGCGGAACTGTACTTCATATTTTCAAGGTAACATCCCGTGAGGTAACCAAAGTGATGGATAACCTGCTTCCCCTGGCCCGATTTATGGTTTAATATCGCCAGGCGTAGTGTGGCCAGCTAATATTTTTACTTCCCAGGTCAAAAGTTGGGAATGTGGAGAGACGAGAGAGAGGTGAGGAGAAAAAGAGCAAATTTAATCTGGGCCCAGGACGAGACTCACAGGGGGATACCTTAAGATGCTTACTATATATATATATTATCTATTATTGTATATTTCCAAAGTAAGATAGCAGAACTTATGTTTTGTTATGGTTATATGAGGAGGTATGCTCTAAGTACCGGTATGGTACTGTGGCAACAGGATGTCTTAATTAAGATTTTTTTTTTTTTTTCCCCGAAAAGAATATGCGAAGTTTATTTTTTGGAAATATTTCTATGAGGGGAGAAAACTGATCTGCCAAGTAACTTAATAAGTTAAACATAAACTATAATCTAGAGGGTATGATTTAAATGGAGAATCCTTAAACAGCGTAATTTACTTGTGTATAAACTAGACAACCTTGTCCTATGCTTGTGGTTTATGAATAGAGCAAGATGGCCTAATACGTACAATGCTTAGTTCTATCAATAGTACAATGGGAGATATAAGACCAGCAAAGGGATGAAGAAAATATGAATTAATGCCAAAATGTACTATTTTTTCTGGTGGTATATACAGAACAGTAAGTAGACAATTTATCTAGAGAGTTTCTATATTATTTGTTTCTAAATATAACACAGAAAAATATGATTTCGTTAGGATATTTTTCGAAATACATGGGCAAACTCTTTCAGGAGGTAAATATATAGAAAGCAGGCCTGATTTGAATAAACGCATAACACAATTCTTTTGATCTCTGGATGTAAATATGTAAAGAGCTGGTCTGGAGAGTAGCTACCTTAGTTGTCTGTAAATGTAACCCAAAATATCACATTTAATGTTTGGGAATATACAAGTCTACATTTCTTTTCAGAGGGTATTCTTTAATTACAGTGACACAATTAAATAGTTTCACACAAAATTAATCTTAGAGAAAGGAAAGGATAACAAGGGATTATTAAAGAAGATATATTTCGGAAATTAAAAGCAGTAGGAACACAATATTCTTTAGAACATGGATATGAACACACACACACACACATACATACATACATACATACATACATACATACATACATATATATATACGGTATATATATATATATAATTATATATATATATATATATATATATATATATATAGAGAGAGAGAGAGAGAGAGAGAGAGAGAGAGAGAGAGAGAGAGAGAGAAAGAGAGAGAGAGAGAGAGAGAGAGAGAGAGAGAGAGAGAGAGAGAGAGAGATTATGGCATGGAAATTGCACTAAGAAACCTGAATGGTTAACATTGTACTAATACGAGAAATATGTATAATCTTAACATCTTCTATACCGGCGCCGTCTTTTAACTTTATTCTAGCTACTATTAGTCGATTGTATTTAACCCTCTCACGTTCTTGACGCAATGTTGAGCCTATTAGGGATACTTTAAAGCCTTTATTACCATCAGGGGTATTTAGAAACCTTTAGTTTAGTTACTTTAACCTCTGCAGTTGTCTTTGAGTTAGCTGTGGGCAGAAAACTAATTTTGGAGAGGTAATTATAAGAGTGAGAGAACTCTATTTCTTATTGCTAATCTGGCAACCTCTGCGTCATATGGTCGTGAGAGGGTTAAGGGGCCTTCAGCAATTAACAGGCTTCGAACTATCTCGCTTAACCACATCACTACCGCAGTCCCTTCTTAAACTGCACAACATCTTCTAAATATAGCTAGCATTAAGTTAAAAAGACGTCGTCGGTACATACGGGGTTAAGGATTACATTTTCAAGAAGAGGGTCCGCAGCGTGGCCACATAAACACACATATAACACCAACAGGTATTTATCTTATACAATTGTTTTTAATATATTTGTCTAATTCATTCTACAGAGAGAAGTACGTCACCCATATATATCCCACCCGGTATAGCAATACAATGCAGATTAACCATTTGACTTTGCTTTTATCTTAGCTATGATATTATTTACTCTGTGAAGGACCTCTAGGATTTAAATTATAATACTCTATTTCTATTAACCATTTGTCTCGGGAAAATCATGAATAAGTTGAGAAACATTACCTTGAGGTTGTTAGAACAAAGCGAAACTTGGCGTATATATATATCTTCTAGGGCATACATATTTATTTGGTATTTTCATTTTCTATCCCCTTTAAACCTCTGACTCTTGGCGTTTTGTGAGAGCCATTGAACCGAGAGAAAGAGAGATAACGGCAACATAACAAAGGAAACATACAACAAGTGTCCAAGAAAGTTGAGAAGAAAATGCTGGAGCAGAGATAAAACATGCTATTAAATATAGAACAAAAAAGAACAAAGAAGGGCAGGTGAAGATAGTGTGTGTGTGTGTGTGTACCTATGTGTTGTGTATGTGTGGGTGTGCTTGTGTTTTATATATATATATATATATATATATATATATATATATATATATATATGTATGTGTGTGTGTGTTTTTTTTTGTTTGTGAGTGAATGTGTCTGGGTGTGTGTGTGCACACAGAGAGATAGATAGATAGATAGATAGATAGATAGATAGATAGAGAGAGAGAGAGATGGTGAAAGCAGGTAAACAGCTGGAAGGTAAGAGAGAGAAAGGTCATATGCTTAAAGGGGATAAGATACCAGAGGACAAAGAAAGAATATTTACAGTATATATATAGCAAATCAGTATACTGTATATTAGTTAGTGCTGAAACAAATATGAAGAAGGTAAAGAAACATGCAGGTGAAATAATGCCCTAGAAGAAGGAAGAAAGACAATTAAGAAAGCCAGCCTATTGTAGAAGGTATGAGGGATGTAAACAAAATAATCGTTCATAAGCAATCAGACTATAAAGTAAGTCAGTTTTCTAAACAAGAAGAAACTTAAGAAAAAAGTAATAGGAATAATAGCAATAGAAAGTGGTAAGCAATCACAAACCCAAAGACAAGATAGTGGAGAGGGTTTAGAGTGTCATAAAGTCTCATATCTAGGGGATGGTAAACAAAAACAGCTATAATATATAAACTAGCGTAATTAGTAAAAAACAATATATATAATAAGCTTTATATATAATGGGCACTAATATAAACAAGAAGTTTAATATGGTGAAAGGTAACTTGTCGGCATATATACTCATTAAACACCTTGTGGACACGAATATAAGCTTCAATATTTGGAAAGTTAAAAGTCAAATATTAATGAAACGATAGTCTTGCTGGAAACTATGCAGGTAAATAAAATAAAAAGCCATAATAAATCAGATGATCCAGCTTAAAGGATTAGTACAGGTGCTGGTGTGAGATAAGAACAGACTCCGCAGCATCAAACAAACCACTATAATCGGTAAAAGAGATGGGATTCAGGGCAAAGGCAAAGGGGAGAGAGATGAGAAAAATACAATCGGACACAAAATATGAAAACAAAATATCAATACAACAAATAAATACATCGGGAAAGCGTAGCTGAGTGGTTATCATTATGGGTGCGATATACTTGTCAAGGTTTATAAGATGTAATTAATGCATTCCCTATCTTCTTTCAAGTTCAAAAAAGACAAAAATCAGAAATATAAACAAAGTAATTTCTCTCTTCATTACCACAACCATAGACTACAGTTGGCACAAAATAATAATGCACACCACAATTTATCATAACATTATTAGTATTTTGACGCGTTGTTCTGTCGCCATTGCAGAATCTAATACATGGTCGGTCATCTTCATATGTTGTGGCATAGACTACAGTAGATCTGGACTGGACACGAAAATGGAACTTTGCAGTAAGGGACCCAAAATCGGAAAACGAACCCCCCAAGTTCGAACCTCGAAACCGCGAAAATATCACATTTTCGCGGTTTCGAGGTTCGAACTTGGGGGGTTCGTTTTCCGATTTTGGGTCCCTTACTGCAAAGTTCCATTTTCGTGTCCAGTCCAGATCTACTGTAGTCTATGCCACAACATATGAAGATGACCGACCATGTATTAGATTCTGCAATGGCGACAGAACAACGCGTCAAAATACTAATAATGTTATGAGAAATTGTGGTGTGCATTATTATTGTGTGCCAACTAGTAGCAGAATAAAATAAATAAATAAATAAATATGCTACAGGGGGGCAATGCCTAGTGAGTTAATTGCTCAATAGGTGGCGTTCTGAGAGTGAGGGTCCGAGCCTGGGGAGTGAGACTGTGAAGCACAGAGGCGAAGCAGCTTCAGAGATGGAGTTGGGTTCGAGCCGTAAATAGGTGCTTCGCATGTCTCACTCCCTAGACTGGAACAAGACCTCACAGGCCTCACCGTGTTCAGCGGTAGAGTGTAAAAGGTTATCAGCCTATGCCCGAGAGGGAGTAGTTGGAATATAGAAAAAAAAACAAAAAAACAAAAAAAAACAAAGAAAACAATCACTAGCATAGCAGGAAATTCCAGCAGGTAAAATAAATCTTACTCGGGCATAAATTAAAAGGAGGGGATTATGGGATGTAGGAGGGGTGAAGGGGGAAGAAGAAGGATCAGGGATGCATACAGGCCCCCCCCCAGGGAGCGTCTTAAGGGGGTAGTACTCGCTTTTTCTGGACTCCCTTCTCCTTCATGTTTAGCATATTAGTTTTGAGGTTTTAAATCGCTCGTTCCGATAGTTTGGCGACTTTGAGACCTTTCCCCTCATTTTGTTATCTATATAAAAACCTTTCGTGTCATTTAGGTGTCGATTTTTACCTGGCGAGCGATAGCAAGCCTCTAATTTTAGAAGAAACCGACAAAATGTACAAATTTACCTTGAAAGGGGGTCTAGGGGGTGTTATTCTAAGCTTGATGGAGGTCTAGCGAGGAAACTAAAAATTAAATAAATAAATAAATATATAGACCAAAAACCAAGCACTACCTCCTTAAGGTTTTAGAGTACCAGGTAGGAGGGCTCC
>CM064487.1:18852736-18870236 GCA_032716605.1 Paralithodes platypus
GGGTCCGAATGGATAAAAGCCAAAGAGAGAGGGAGAGAAAGAGAAAAAAAAGCGAGGTGGGCTCCCTTAATGGTGGTACAATTGAATCACTTAAAAATATGGTGTCGTATGGAGGGTGAGAGAAGATTCTAATCCTTGAGAAGGCCATGACAAATTAGCGTAGACTATTCATTATAGTTAGGGCAAAACTCTTACCTAATCATTTCTATAATTCAAAACGGACTAGAGTAATCGAACAAACATTTTACCATTTGGGAATAGTTAACCAAGGAATAGGTGTGGACATTTAGACCACACACAAGTATAATAGACCACACACAAGTATAATAGACTACACACAAGTATAATAGACCACACACAAGTATAATAGACTACACACAAGTATAATAGACTACACACAAGTATAATAGACTACACACAAGTATAATAGACTACACACAAGTATAATAGACCACACAAGTATAATAGACTACACACAAGTATAATAGACTACACATAAGTATAATAGACTACACACAAGTATAATAGACTACACACAAGTATAATAGACTACACACAAGTATAATAGACCACACACAAGTATAATAGACTACACACAAGTATAATAGACCACACACAAGTATAATAGACCACACACAAGTATAATAGACTACACACAAGTATAATAGACTAAACACAAGTATAATAGACCACACACAAGTATAATAGACTACACACAAGTATAATAGACTACACACAAGTATAATAGACTACACACAAGTATAATAGACTACACACAAGTATAATAGACCACACACAAGTAATAGACTACACACAAGTATAATAGACCACACACAAGTATAATAGACTACACACAAGTATAATAGACTCCACACAGGATTAATAGACTACACACAAGTATAATAGACTACACACAAGTATAATAGACTACACACAAGTATAATAGACTACACACAAGTATAATAGACTACACACAAGTATAATAGACCACACACAAGTATAATAGACTACACACAAGTACATAACATTATAGACTACACACAAGTACATAACATTATAGACTACACACAAGTATAATAGACCACACAAGTATAATAGACTACACACAAGTATAATAGACCACACACAAGTATAATAGACCACACACAAGTATAATAGACCACACACAAGTATAATAGACTACACACAAGTATAATAGACTACACACAAGTATAATAGACTACACACAAGTATAATAGACTACACACAAGTATAATAGACTACACACAAGTATAATAGACTACACACAAGTATAATAGACTACACACAAGTATAATAGACCACACACAAGTATAATAGACTACACACAAGTATAATAGACTACACACAAGTATAATAGACTACACACAAGTATAATAGACTACACACAAGTATAATAGACTACACACAGTATAATAGATAATAGACTACACACAAGTATAATAGACCACACACAAGTATAATAGACTACACACAAGTATAATAGACTACACACAAGTATAATAGACTACACACAAGTATAATAGACTACACACAAGTATAATAGACTACACACAAGTATAATAGACTACACACAAGTATAATAGACTACACACAAGTATAATAGACTACACACAAGTATAATAGACTACACACAAGTATAATAGACTACACACAAGTATAATAGACTACACACAAGTATAATAGACTACACACAAGTATAATAGACCACACACAAGTATAATAGACCACACACAAGTATAATAGACTACACACAAGTATAATAGACTACACACAAGTATAATAGACCACACCCAAGTATAATAGACCACACACAAGTATAATAGACTACACACAAGTATAATAGACCACACACAAGTATAATAGACCACACACAAGTATAATGTATCTGTGGTGAAGAGTTGTATTAATAGTAAACGCCATATATCCCCATCGGGAAATAATTGAATTTAGCTACGACACACAATGTGTAAATTATCTTTTGTGTTATATATGAAAGATAAATAAATAAATAAGTACTCACACGTCGACTTGAATATAAACATTGTTTAATTCGCCTCGGATAGACCTTGTTCCAAACTTAATTATAACTGATATCAGTCAAAGTGGCACAATGATAAAACCTGGGCAAATATTGTCCCATGCCAGGAGAGCATAGATAGGTTCGAATCTTTAAGGGAGCCCACCTCGCTTTTGTTCTCTTTCTCTCCCTCTCTCTTTGGCTTGTATCCATTTGGCCCCATTCAGCCTACTGTTTTAAGACGTTTAACCCCATCCATTTGTTTTCTTTCTATGTGAATGAGGGAGACAAAAGGCATAACTGCCTGCAGCGAGTGCCTCCCCCAGATTTCAAAGAGTAACAGGGCCGAAATCAAGGGACGTTTGAGCTAAAATGCCTGGACACAGAGTTTGAAGCAATTTAAGTCATAGGAAGAGGGAAAGACTGATTCTGGGAGAGTGTTCCAGAGCTCAGCAGTTGAATAGAAGAAAGTCTGAGAATAGCGTTTCACTCTTGGGTTGGAGAGTTGCACAGAGTAGGGGTGGGACTGTGTTGCAAGACGGGTACTACGTACCCTACAGTACGTAGAGGAGGTGGTATACACTGGGAAAGATCCGAGGAACACTGATTATTGTAGTAGCGATAGATTAGTGAGAGAGATGCAACATTGCGGCGAAGAGAGAGAGAGATTGCAGAGAACTGGTGAGTGGACGGGAGTTAATGATACGAAAAACTTTCCTTTCTACTTTATCTAGGAGTGCGGTGTGAGAGGATCCTCCCCACACATGTGAACAATACTCCATACAAGGACACACTGTGCCCCTGTACATAGCAAGTAGCTGCGCAGGGGTAAAGAACCCCTTGAGGCGGTTGAGCACACCCAGCTTCTGGGAGGCTGCCTTAGCGAGACTGGTAATATGGTCTTTCCAAGTGAGAGCAGAAGAAAAAGAAACACCAAGAACATTGAGGGAAGAGGAAGGGTTGATTTTTGTATTGTTGAAGGTGTCAATACTTTCCTGGCGAGCGGTAGCGAGCCAGCATATATATATATTTGTTTTGACAGCAAGCTAAATTTGTACATTTTTCGATAGAAAAATTTCTCCGGCGAAGCCGGATTTCTCCATACAATGCTGGCTCGCTATCGCTCGCCTGGAAAAAATCGACACCTGGATGGGGATAAACGTCTTAAAACAGTTGGCTGAATGGGGCCGACTGGATACAAGGCAGGGAAAGAGAGAAAAGGAGAATAAGATAAAACAAAGCCGGTGACCCCCCCTTACGGAGGCGCGTGTCAATTAAATATTATCACACGTGTATTTGTACGTTGAAATTGATCACATGCCGAGATCTCATACTTAACTACATCCTAACTCACACATTAGTCTTTTCTGTTACATAATCATCGTATTTGTCTTAACTGTCAATATATACTTGCTTCTACATCAATTTCAGTCTTATTCCTTTATCGAGTTCTATTGTTCCATCTTGTGGTCGACATTCCTTTACTTCTTTTTTCCCATTTTCCTTGAGTCGCAGGTTTGACTTTATTCTATTTTTTTTCGGCAGTTTTTCAGGCCGTTCTCTCTCTCTCTCTCTCTCTCTCTCTCTCTCTCTCTCTCTCTCTCTCTCTCTCTCTCTCGTGTTTGAAAATAGAAATACAATTACATACATACTGTATATATATTATATGAACATAAAGAGAAATGGACATCTGCAAAACGGCATATTGGCCCACGCAAGGTAAACCCCTTCTTCCTTACATCCCTTCTTTTTCTTGACTCATTTCTCCCTCATGTTTAGCCCCATTGTTTTTCTAATTTTAAGACGTTTGCCCCATTATTTTGACGATTTTAAGAACTTTCAACCCATTTCTGTCAATTTTAAGACCTTTCGTGCCATTTAGTGTCGATTTTATCCTGGCGAGCGATAGCGAGCCTGTAATTTAAGAGGAACCGGCTTTCAGCCGGGAAATTTTTCTACCGAAAAATTTACAAATTTATCTTGAAAGGGGCTCAAGGGGGTGTAATCTTAAGCTTGAAGGGTATCTAGGGACCAAACTAAAAACCTCCCCTTAATTCATGGCTACACTACAGCACAACGGCGTATATCCCCTAAACTTCATCTATTATATATCCACCTAAGAAACTCTTCCACTACAAGCTATATTCTCTACACTTCATCTATCCTATAGCTATCCAAGAATATAGTTCACTTCAAGCTATATCCTTTATACTTCACCTCTCTCTCTCTCTCTCTCTCTCTCTCTCTCTCTCTCTTGATTAACCCTACTTCCTTACATACAATATATCAATGTTTACATCGCTGGGATTGCCAGGCCTGTGCAGTCAATATCTCCATGTAACACTATGTAGCGAACAGGTGATGCCAAGCCCAAGGGACGCTCCTGTCTCCCAAAACTCCCTTATTTAAGAGACATTTGGGAGCAAGAGAAGTGACAGGGAGAAGGAAGGGGAAAATGGAAGAGAGAGAGAGAGAGAGAGAGAGAGAGAGAGAGAGAGAGAGAGAGAGAGAGCTACATAGAGCTACATAGAGCTACATAGATACACAGACCACACAGACCTCAAGGTCCTTACTAGGCAGTCTGGCCTTACAAACTATATATGTATATATATATATATATATATATATATATATATATATATATACACCGGTACATACATATACACACATACACACACACACACACACACGTACATACACACATACATACATATATATACAGTATATATATACATACTGTACAGTGCACACACATACACATACATTTTTTTTTTTTTTTTTTTCATATCACCCCAGCCCTCTGCAGATAGAGGTCAAGCCTTCCCTTGAAAGCGTTTATTGTGTCGCTCTCCACCACTCTCGCTGGTAGTTTATTCCACTCTGTCGCCACACTGTAGGTGAAGAAACTCTTTGTGACATCTAGGTTTGCCTTTTTGGTTTTTAATTTCATTCCATTTCCGCGAGTTTGATTAGTATTGTTTAATGTGAATAGTGCATTTACATCGACTTTGTCGAAACCTTTTAGTATCTTAAAGCACTCAATAAGCTGACCCCTCAACCTCCTCTTTTTTAATGAGAACAGGTTCAATCGTTTAAGTCTTTCTTCATATGATTTATTTCTTAATGAGGGTATCATCTTCGTCGCTCTACGCTGTACTGACTCGAGTCTTACAATGTCCTTGATCAGATAAGGTGACCAGAACTGCACACCATATTCAAGGTGGGGCCTCACCATACTTTTGAACAGTGGCACTATTACGTTTTGATGTTTATATGTAAATTTTCGTTTAATAAAGCCCAATGCTATGTTTGCCTTATTTGCAGCTGCTATACATTGGTCGCAAGTTTTTAGGTTTTCAGATATTAATACCCCTAGGTCTTTTACTACCGTTGCGGTTTTTATTTGTTTGCCATTCATTTCGTATTTGTACGAGAGAGAGAGAGAGAGAGAGAGCTTATTTAGGAGTACAAAGCAACTCAAGAAACAACAGATCTAGCGTGATGTTCAAGTGTCCAAACACTGGCTTAGAGTGGGTAAGGGAAAATTGGAAAGGAAAGTAATGCCCTGGGACTAATGTCCGTGGCAGGATTAGGAGATGTTAGTAGGGGGAAATTGGGTTAGTGACATAACACATATATAACTGGTCTTTCGTGTATCTGGGGAGAAAAGAGCAACATCCTATTTGTTTATAAGTTGGTGAACCTGAGGGAAAAAAATCGTTATTAATTTCCAAACGTAGTCAGTCGCAGGTTTCAGGCAAGGTGTTTGTCTAGGCGAAGTTTAATATACTCAAGGATGCTGCAGTCTATAACGTCTCAGGAAAGCCAGAGAGAGAGAGAGAGATTAATCATGGTATTTATAACAGATACATATACTGTAAAACAATGCAGATCACATAAACAAGGTACGTACCGGTAGTTGTAATGCAAAAGAAAGCGCAGAAAGGCGTACATTAAGGGGAGATATCCACTTGAGGGACTATTTTCTTGACCTCTTTCTCCCTCATGTCTAGCCCCATTGCTTTTGAGATTTTAAGACGCTTGCCCCCTTTAGTTTGGCGATTTTAAGAACTTTCGCCCCATTTCTGTCAATTTTAAGAACTTTCGTGCCATTTAGGTGTCGATTTTTTCCTGGCGAGCGATAGCGAGCCTGTAATTTGAGAGGAACCGGCCTTTGGCCGGGACATTTTTCTACCGAAAAATGTACAAATTTATCTTGAAAGGGGGTCAAGGGGGTGTAATTTCAAGCTTGATGGAAGTCTAGGAAACACACTAAAAACCTCCCCTTAAACTGATGATTAGAGGGTTAATCGAGACCGTTTTTAATTATTTGATTCCTAAAGATTCTTCATATAAGCCGATACAATTCGCCAAATGCGAGTAAAATTCCAAGATATACGTACACTATTATGGAGCTACTAATGCTGATCGGGATTGTTGTTACAAAAAAGTTCAATATGTCACACGCATTTATTTCCCTGGTTTTAAGGGGAGGTTTTTAGTGTGTTTCCTAGACTTCCATCAAGCTTGAAATTACACCCCCTTGACCCCCTTTCAAGATAAATTTGTACATTTTTCGGTAGAAAAATGTCCCGGCCGAAGGCCGATTCCTCTTAAATTGCAGGCTCGCTATCGCTCGCCAGGAAAAAATCGACACCTAAATGGGACGAAAGGTCTTAAAAGTGACATAAATTGGGTGAAAGTTCTTAAAATCGCCAAACTAATGGGGCGAACGTCTTAAAATCTCAAAAGCAATGGGGCTAAGCATGAGGGAGAAGGGGGTAAAGACAAAAATGCCTCAAGTGGAAATCTCCCCTTAAGGAGAGATGGGCCGTATATCTGATCCCCCTCCTTCCTCATGTTTAGCCCCATTAGTTTTCAGATTATAAGACGTTCGGCCCATTAGTTTGGCGATTTTAACACCTTTCGCCCCATTTCGTTGTCAATTTTAGGACCTTTCGTGTGATTTAGGTGTCAATGCTATCCTGGCGAGCGATAGCGAGCCTGTAATGTTAGAGAAACAGGCCTTCAGCCGGGACATTTTTCTATCGAAAAATTTACAAATTGATATTGTAGGAGGGATTTGGGCGGGTGTTTTTAAAGTTTGATGTAGGTCTACGGAGGAAACTAATAGAAGAATACATAATACAGAATACAAGAATACATAATACATAATACATGATACATAATAGAAGAATACATAATACATAATACATAATACAAGAATACATAATACATGATACATAATACATAATACAAGAATACATAATACATGATACATAATAGAACAATACATAATAGGACAATACATAATAGGACAATACATAATAGGACAATACATAATAGGACAATACATAATAGGACAATACATAATAGGACAATACATAATAGGACAATACATAATAGGACAATACATAATACACATAATACATAATACAAGAATACATAATACACATAATACATAATACAAGAATACATAATACATAATACATAATACACATAATACATAATACAAGAATACATAATACATAATACAAGAATACATAATACATGATACATAATAGAACAATAAATAATACATAATACATAATACACATAATACATAATACAAGAATACATAATACACATAATACATAATACAAGAATACATAATACACATAATACATAATACAAGAATACATAATACATAATACATAATACACATAATACATAATACAAGAATACATAATACATAATACAAGAATACATAATACATGATACATAATAGAACAATAAATAATACATAATACATAAAATACATAATACAAGAATACATAATACACATAATACATAATACAAGAATACATAATACACATAATACATAATACAAGAATACATAATACATAATACATAATACACATAATACATAATACACATAATACATAATACAAGAATACATAATACATGATACATAATAGAAGAATACATAATACATAATACACATAATACATAATACAAGAATACATAATACATGATACATAATACATAATACAAGAATACATAATACATAATACACATAATACATAATACAAGAATACATAATACATAATACATGATACATAATAGAAGAATACATACTACATAATACATGATACATAATACATAATAGAAGAATACATAATACATAATAATGTATAATACATAATAGAAGAATACAGAATACATAATACAGAATACATAATAGAAGAATACATAATACAGAATACATAATACAGAATACATAATACATAATAGAAGAATACATAATACAGAATACATAATACATAATACATAACTGAGCCAATATAAACGGCCCATCTCCCCTTAGGCATACACATGGATACACAAAGGCAATACTAATCCAGCTCTGCCCTTTGAAAGCTGCTAATCAAAGCAATTACAAAGAGATCCAGTATAAAAAAAACGCATTTTAAAAACAGAAAGGGTGGCGACTGAAGCATCCAATTCATCTGTTTCCGATGTTTATTATGCATTAGCTGATATGAATTAGATATTAACGCCTTGAGGATCATGACGCGTGTTATATATCATTCGAGCTACTTGACGATATTATGCAGCTTAGGAAAGATCTGTTTAAAGGGTTGGTTGAGATAGCTTGAAGCCTTAATATTGCTAGAGGTCCTTCCTAACCTGATTTAAAACATCTAATAGCTGCCAGAATATAACGAAAAGGACGTCACTGGTACTGTACGGGTTAAGGGGAGGTATTTAGTTTGTTCCCTAGACCTCCATCAACCTTAAAATTACACCCCTTGAGTCCCTTTCAAGATAAATGTGTACATTTTTCGGTAGAAAAATTTCCCGGCCGAAGGCCGGTTCCTTTTAAATAACAGGCTCGCTATCGCTTGCCAGGATAAAATCGACACCTAAATGGCACGAAAGGTCTTAATGTGGGGTGAAAGTTCTTAAAATCGCTAAACTAATGGGGCAAACATTTTATAATATCAAAAGCAATGGGGCTAAACATGAGGGAGAAAGGGGTCAAGAAACAAATCCCTCAAGTGGATATCTCCCCTTAAAGCCTTGAAGATCATGACGCGTTTCATTTCTATATTTCTGGCTAACATTAAACGATGTTATATATATTAAGAAAGGTATATGGAAGTCAGAGGGTTAATTTAAAGTCTTTACTCTCTTTTATTCCCATAGATACTTCTTATGCTATATAACATCATCTACCGATAGCCGAAATAAGCTGTCAAGTTGCGTCATAATCCTATAATCCTAAAGGGATTAACAAGTCCAGCAGATGATTGGAAGAGGAGCAAACAAAACGTGAATTTAGCAAAGATGAGAATATAGGTGTGTGCGTGTGTGTGTGTGTGTGTGTGTGTGTGTGTGTGTGTGTTGGGATCGACATAACCTACTATCCTTTCATCGTTAGTAAAGAATGGAGAAAAAACAATGACAATTATGAGCTGTTATTTTTGTTTACACCATGCCAGAACCTTTGCGACACAAAATACTGAGAGCAGAGTTTGTAATTATGAGAAATCAATAAACTGATTGGATGGGAACGGTGGATGGAAGCGAATAAACCAGTATACTGTATTATGTGAGAAAAATTAAGCATGCACGGTAATAATACATCTGGGGAAACAACGATGAAGTACTTGTATGAGCGGTAAAAGGGAAGAAGGAGAATAATCTAGTATCTGATAAAAAGCTGTAAGTTTAACCCCTTGTGTATCGGCGACGTTTATTTAATGTTATTCTTGATACTATACGACGCTTTTAGTCAGTTTAAGAAAAAGGCCTCCACCACAGCGACTAACAGGCTTTGAACTATCCCACTTAACCCTTTTGGGAGATCTCCACTCGAGGGATTTTTTTCTGGACCCCTTTCTCCCTCATGTTTAGCCCAATAATTGCTCTAGAGATTCTAATACGTTCGACCCATTAGTTTGGTGATTTTAAGAACTTTTGCCCCATTTATGTCAATTTTAAGACCATGCGTGCCATTTAGGTGTCGATTATTTCCGGGCGAGCGATAGCGAGCCTGAAGTTTATGAAGAACCGGCCTTCGGCCGGGACATTTTTCTACCGAAAAATGTACAAATTTATCTTGAAAGGGGGTCTATGGAGTGAAATTTTAAGATTGATTAATGACTAGGGAACAGACTAAAAACCTCCCCTTAAGCTGCACAAAAATCGTCTAAATATGGCTATAATGATATAACAAAAGACGTCGCCGGTGCAGAAGGGGTTAATAAAAGAACGCTATATGACAGTATAAACCATAATTGAGATTACACATTAGCCAGTTGGGGTGGGGGGGGGGGGGGGGGGGGTGGGGGGGGGGGGGGGGGGGGGGGGGGGGGGTCCTCGAGGTTTCACTATTATGTTTTTTTCCACCAACCAACTTCACCTCTAAACTCAATTAATGAAATCAACAAATACGTGTGGCACTCCAAGGACTCGAACCTAGGATACTCACATCGAAATTCCGCACACTTATGCATTACGCTATCATGCCAGAACAGATACAGTGGGAAAACAAGCTTAGGTAAAGCACTGCAAAGTATATTTAATATTAAACATTCAGTTATGACTTAGTGACATTGAATAGTGAACACGTTAAACAGGTCAGCAAATCTTAGGAAAATATGGGAAAGGAAACATAGGTAGAAAGATGAGCGGAAAGGTTATGTAAGCAAGCGTTGTAAAATAGCTGTATAAAGTACCTTAAGGGGAGGTTTTTAGTTGATTCCCTAGACTTCCATCAAGCTTAAAATTACTCCCCCTAGACCCTTTTCAAGATAAATGTGTACATTTTTTGGTAGAAAAATGTCCCGGCCGAAGGCCAGTTCCCCATAAATTACAGGCTCGCTATCGCTCGCCAGGAAAAAAATCAACACCTAAATGGCACGAAAGATCTTAAACTTGACGGAAATGGGGCAAAAGTTCTTAACATCGAGAAACTAATGGGGCTAACATCTTAAAATCTCAAAAGCAATGGGGCTAAACACGAGGGAGAAAGGGATCCAGAAAAAAATCCCTCAAGTGGAAATCTCCCCTTAATAAGGACAGTGATGATACATTTTGGAGGTCAGTGTTTGTGTTTGTGTGCATGTTTGCGCGTGTGTGTGCATGCGTGCGTACTTTTGTGTGTGTGTGTGCGTGTGCATGTGTGTGTTTTTGAAACTATATCAGCATGTTCTCCTCAGTAAGTTTGAAATAATTGAAAAAATTGGTGTATGGTAGGGAATCAGGATACCAAACCCGAAGTAAAAATTGACAAGTCATTAAAAACAAATCAAGACATTGTAAATAATTTACTGTACCAAGACGGCAAACACAAATGCATACCCACAAACACAAACAAACACAAACAGTAAATAATAAACATAGTAAACAATTATAAAACAAAAGATAAAGTGAATAAATATAGAACAAAAACACAGAGAGAGATATATAGACATACCGAATAAATAAAGGTGCAAACACATAAACAGTGATATCAAACATTGAGTAAATAAAAACGAAAGCAGAGACAAAACGGCAACATTGATAACGAAACATAGCCAAAGACACTCTCATACCCACGATCAGACACACACACACACACACACACACACACACACACACACACACACACACACATAAAAAAATAAATCTCCCTCCCTGCCCAGCCCAGTTCAGCCCACCTATAAAGTCTGATGAAAGTCTGAGGCCGGGCGCTGTTGCTTTGCCGTAAACTCTGATCACGGCTCCTCACTTGGGATCTTTGGAAGGGATGAGTGGTGGTGGGGCATATCATAGTAAGTTAACCATAGAGTGAGTGAGAGAGAGAGAGAGAGAGAGAGAGAGAGAGAGAGAGAGAGAGAGAGAGAGAGAGAGAGAGAGAGAGAGAGAGAGATGGGGTTGGAAGTGATGGGAATGGAGTAGAAATAATATTTGATGTATGAAATATAGATACAATATATGTAAGTATCCATTTATGTATATATGTGTAAAGTGGTCAGATATTACAGACGTTTATAGTACTGTATAATTATACTAGTATGATAATGTGTTAATTGACGTTTCTCTCATAATAGTATATCTACGTATTTCAGTACTTCCATTTGACTGGCATAGTGAGGTTGGGTTTACTGCAACACTCGCTGCATGTTCCGATATATCGACAATCGATATGCACGGAAAGTGTGTACATAATCATTAACCTTCTTGACGGTAAAGTGGTAGAGCACTCTCGTTGTGTTTAGGGGTCCCGAGTTTGATTCTCGGCAGTCACAATCACTCCTCATTTACTAACCCTACAATGTACGTCGTGTGAAGTGGCTAGATGTTAAGGACGTTCGTAGAATATAATTATTGATATATGTGTATATACTGTATATACAGTATAATATATATATATATATATATATATATATATATATATATATATATATATACTGTATGTAGGAATGAGATAAAAGGCACAGCTACCTGCAACAAGTCTCTCCTCCAATGTTGAAATAGCGAGAGCCAAATTAAACATTTAGTGTTTCTTTGTTGGTGTATAGTTTTGGAAAGAAGAGTGATTTGATTGTTTAGCTTAGTGCAATGGATAGGAGGATGATATCTTTGTGAGAGCTAGCTGCTGTAGTCTCTGTGAAGGTGAGACACACAGAAACAGTGAGGGAAGCCAGCAAAATGAAACAGAAGTTCCATCAACTCCTTATCAAATGCCTATAAGGCTTCCCCTGGCTATTGCCTTGCTTGAGAGTTGCCTTCAATCTCCCTATTATAAACATATGTATGTGTGTGTGTGTGTCTGTGTGTGTGTGTGTGTGTGTGTGTGTGTGTGTGTGTGTGAAAGTTGTGTGCATCTTAGTTGTATGTGTGTGTACGTGTGGTGTATGCATGTGTGTGTTTCCCTTTGTCCTTTAATGTTTGTCTGTATGAATTCCTGCACAGTCAATCTACATACAAATGAGCGCCCAAATTTCTGCATTTATGAATATATATATATACATTAGTGAGTTTCATTTACCTGCTATATATTCATTAATTTAAAGACTCTTATTATTATGTTACTCAATTTGAATATAATTGAAACGGACAAATAAACAATATTATATTAGGGTAATGAGTAGAGTTAATTAACAATATTATATTAGGGTAATGAGTAGAGTTAATCATTAGTTTCATTTTTGTTTATTTTATTTTGTTGTCTATATTCCAACTACTCCCTCTCGGGCATAGGCTGAGAGCCTATACATTCCACGGCTCAACACGGTGAAGCCCGTGAGGTCTCGTTCCAGTCTGGGGAGTGAGACATGTGAAGCATCCATTCATGGCTCGAAGCAGCTCCATCTCTGAAGCTGCTGGTTGCTTCGTTCAAGTGCTTCACTGTCTCACCCTCCAGACTCAGACCCTCACTCTCAGAACGCCACCTATTGAACAGTGAACTCACTAGGCATTGTCCCCCTGTAGCATATTTTGAATATGGGAATATTCATACAGTGCTATTTAATCAGGGAACAATGAGGGTATTTTTTTTGGCATTTCGGTGGGCTTTGTGGTAATGCACTGATACTAGGTACAGCACAAATTCAATCCCAATAATATCTTCCCATTGACATATCGGGATTTGAACCCGGGTCCATTGGATTACCAATCCAGTGGCAAGAACACTCCACCACACCTGTGGATATAAATGGTGTTGGTAATGCTTCCTCAGACTATGATAATGATGGCATACTACTACTTCTACTACTACTACTACTACTACTACTACTACTAATAATAATAATAATAATAATAATAACAAAATAAAAACAAGCAATACAAAATAACAAATAATCCGCACATACATTTAATAAGTAATCATAACTTAAATAAGGATCAATAATATCTAACAAAAGCAATAAGGCATATTCACATAAACAATATTAAACCACGTTGCCTATAAACATGAGAAAATATAAAAAAACGTGACATTAAGACTAAAATTCAAGAGAGCTTTTGCCTTTTTTCATCTCTCTCTCTCTCTCTCTCTCCTTCCCTCTCCCTCTCCCTCCATCCCCCCCCCCTCTCTCTCTCTCTCTCTCTCTCTCTCTCTCTCTCTCTCTCTCTCTCTCTCTCTCTCTCTCTCTCTCTCTCTCTCTCTCTCTTTTATTAATTCTAGCCAGTAGCCAACAACCGCTACCGTGGATTATTGAGTACTGGAAGGGGAGGTGCGGGAAGTGAAGGAAATATTCATACGGAAGGAGAAGGACAAGTTAAGGGGGGTGACCTGCTATTTTTATCTCCTTTTCTCTCTTTCTCTGGTTTGTATCCATTCGGTCCCATTCAGCCAACTGTTTTAAGACGTTTATCCCTGTCCAGGTGTCGATTTCTTCCTGGCGGGCGATAGCGAGCCAGCATTTTATGGAGAAATCCGGCTTCGCCAGAGAATTTTTTTAATCGAAAAATTCAAAAATTTAGCCTGCTGTCAAAACATTTAACAAAATATGCTGGCTCACTACCACTCGTCAGGAAAAAATCGACACCTGGATGGAGATAACCGTCTTAAAACAGTAGGCTAAATGGGTCCGAATGGATACAAGGCAGAGAAAGAGAGAAAATGAGAGAAAAATAGTAGGTCACCGCCCTTAAATTTGCCAGAGAGAGAGAGAGAGAGAGAGAGAGAGAGAGAGAGAGAGAGAGAGAGAGAGAGAGTACGGCCTGACAGTATGTAGGAAGACTCGTAAGTAGAGGCCGCTGCAGCAGCTATCCTCGGGCCTGATCTATAATAAGGGTGTCTCCATTCTCCTCTAATGATTGGTGAGGCTGATTAGTCACGGTAAGGCATCTCCCCTGACCTTCCGTATAGAGCCCACCCGAGTCCTGAGTGGGGAGACGGAGGAGAGTGAAGCACTAAATGAGAAGGATGTGAGGCTAATAAAAGAGTAATGAGAACATATATCATAGAAATAAAGGAGTCAAAACCGTCAATGAGAAAGAAGAGAAGATTAACAAGAAATATGAAACTATAAATCTTAGAAACAAAAATGGTAGTAGTGTTGTGAGAGGAACATGGATGGAGGAGAGGGAAGCAGTAAATGAGAAAGATGTGAGGGTAATAAAGGGAGTCATTGGAAAATATATCATAGAACTAAAGGCGTCATTGGAAAATATATCTTAGAATCAATAATGGAAGTACTATTGTGAGACGAAAATAGATGGAGTTGAATGAAGCAGTCAATGAGATAGATGTGAGGGTAATAAGAGAATTGGTGTAGGAGAATGAAGCAATAAATGATAAAGATGAGAAGATAACAAAGATTTATGAAACTATAAATCTTAGACATCAATAATGGTAGTAGTGTTGTGAGATGGAAAGGGATGAGGTGAATGAAGCAGTAAATGAGAAAGATGTGAGGTTAATAAAGGAGTAATGGGAAAATAAATCTTAAATCGATAAATTAAAGTACTGTTGTGGGAGGAAAATGGATGGTGGTGAATGAAGTAGTCAATGATAGAAATGCGAGGATAATAAAGAAGCCAGGGCATAATCAATATTAGAAGTGGAAGTATTGTTATGAGAGGATAATGGATAGAGGAGAATGAAGCAGTCAATGATAAAGATGTAAAGATAGCAGATGATAAGCTGCAGGAGAATGAAGTATTAAATGATAAAGACGAGAGGATAAAAAACGAGTCGTGGAACAATATATCTTAGAAAACAAAATAGGAAGTATTGCTGTGAGAGGGAAATGGATGAAGGAGCAGGAAAAAGAGTATATGATGATGTAAGGCTAATAAAGGATACGCTGAGTAAACACTGATGGAAGTATTGATATGGCATGGAGGAGGAGGACAATAGAGAAGTTTGAGTATAGAGTGGGATGAGCACGGAGGAGCAGAATGAAGAATGATTAAGGGGACAGTGGTTATTATGGGGGCTCTATTTTGGGGGTCTATTTATATATATTCATTTATTGTTTAGTTTCCTCCCTAGACCTCCATCAAACTTAACAAATCATCCATTAGATCCCCCTTCAAGATAAATGTGTACATTTTCGGTAGACAAATGTCACGGCCGAAGGCCAGTTCCTCCACAATTACAGGCTCGCTATCTCTCGCCAGGAAAAAATCGACACCTAAAGGGTACGAAAGGTCTGAGTATTAACAAATAATTGGGACGAAAGGTCTTAAAATTGACAAATTAATGGGGCAAACGTCTTAAAATCTCAAAACTAATGGGGATAAGCATGAGGAAGAAAGGGGACCATAGACACGGCCCATCTCCCCTTAATAGATATCAATAAGAGGACGTTAGGTTAAAAAAGGAAGCATGATAACAAATAATGGGGATAACATGTCTAAGGTGATGGTATATTATGTGAGGAGGAGATGAATGTAGTGTACGGATGAATGTAGTGTACGGATGAATGTAGTGTACGGATGAATGTAGTGTACGGATGAATGTAGTGTACGGATGAAGTAGTAAGTGATAAACGAAAGTGATTGCATTAACGCCCACGAACGACCTCCCTGGTATATTATTTTCCTTGGCGCATAATTATCCTATCTGCCCACCAATTTTGTGAACGTCGGTATATAAATGTTGGAGATATCTTGTTTACAGACAAACAAACAATCAGACAAACGGAGGCGAACTTCGGCAATGATGGAAAAATGCGGATACAAAAGTGAATGTACAAGAGGGAAATGATATATGAAGAGGAATTGAAGATAGAAGAATAATTACGGAAGTCATGCCGAAGAAGGGACCATGGAGGACAATAATTGGAAAAGGGGAGGATGATAACATGTGAGGAATAAACGAAGGAAATGTGATTTGGAAGTGAATATACTGGAATGTAGCATGGGTGAAAAGCATTGGTAATAGACGCACGTATGCAAGGAAAGGGGAATCTAATAAACAAGTAAAGGTGTAGGAAGAGAGAAGGAGGAAGCAAGAATTACAAAATATCTATAGAATATCCCAGGGAAATAATAGGAAGAATATAAGGGAAGACAAAGTTATAAAATTAAAATAACGATGGCAGTTAGGGTGGTCGAAAGATGAGAGAAGTGAAAGCTTAAAGGATAGAAGAAAGTGTGTAGGAATGCGATTGGGAGCAGATGAGAAAAAGCAATGTGAGGAATAAATGAAGAATATAAGAGAAATTGGATTACAAGCAAAGTAGAAATATATAATACTTAACACGGCAACTTGATATAACGTTATTATGCGATGCAGAAAAACAACGGAGTTCTGTCAGAAGAAAAAATCGTTTAAAGTGTAGGATATATATATATATATGGGTAGATAATGAAAGTAGAATAATGAGTATAACCGCCAAAGATACAAATGTAACAGTTACATTTATTTATGTTATTTCAGGTATATATACTGTATATATATATATATATATATATAGATCGCCAAGGCCCTGAACAACCTCATCACCCCCTACGTGCCCAGCCAATTCAACCTTAACT
>CM064487.1:18872736-18915236 GCA_032716605.1 Paralithodes platypus
AGAGAGAGAGAGAGAGAGAGAGAGAGAGAGAGAGAGAGAGAGAGAGAGAGAGAGAGAGAGAGAGAGAGAGACAGAGACAGAGACAGAGAGAGACAGAGACAGAGAGAGAGAGAGAGAGAGAGAGAGGTAGGTATACAAGACAAGACAAAATAACAGAATAATAACCCAGGAACACAGTTAGGCAGGAAGGATACCAGCTGGAGGAACAGGAAGGAATTTATAAGACCATAATACAGCAGACCGGCTCAGGAGAATGATGAAGGGAAGGAAGAGTTGGTGTCACCGGGGGGTGGGGGGGTGGGGGGTCACCGTTTTTTTTTTTTTATCTTTCTCTCCTTTTCTCTCTTTCTCTGGCTTGCATCCATTTGGCCCCATTCAGACAACTGTGTTAAGACGTTTATCCCCATCCAGGTGTAGATTTTTTCCTGGCGAGCAAAAGCGAGCCAGCATTGTATGGAGAAACCCGGCTTCGCCTGAGAATTTTTTCTATCGAAAAATGTATAAATTTAGCTTGCTGTAAAACAAAAATATAGACAGTATATGCTCGCTACCGCTCGCCAGGAAAATATTGACACCTGGAGGGGGGTAAACGTCTTAAAACAGTAGGCTGAATGGGGCCAAATGGATACAAGCCAAAGAGACAGGGAGAGAAACAGGAGGAAGCAGAAGGAAGGAATACAGAAGACCAGCTCAGGAAAATTATGATGATGAAGGGAAGGAAGTGTTAGTCGTCTTAAGGAGGTAGTGGTTGGTTTTTGGTCTATATATTTATTTATTTATTTATTTTTGAGTTTCCTCGCTAGACGCCCATCGAGCTCAGAAAAACACCCCCTAGACCCACTTTCAAAATAAATTTGTAATTTTTTTGGTAGAAAAATGTTCTAAAATTAGAGGGTCGCTATTGTTCCCCAGGAAAAACTTCGACACCGAAAGAGCAACAGGAAGAACAAGCATCCAGTCCGACGCCTTCATAGTATTTAGCCCAGAGATCAATCAATCAATATTAATCAATCAAAATCAAAGAGAGGGCAGAAAGTACATCTTTAGAAGAGATTATGATATTAGGCATAAGTAAGAAAGAGGGGGGGGGGTGAAGAGTTTAGCTTTGTCAGAGGAAGACGTTGCAGTGGTGCCGTCAGAGTGTAAAAGAAGGAAAGATGAGGAAGGAAAATTATTGGAAAGGTTTATATTATATATATATACCCGGTAATTATATATATATATATACAGGTATATATATATATTGCTGGATATTAAATTAATGGAGAATCAATAGAGAGGAATGTGGGAACAGGTGACTAATGGATAAACATAGTACATGATGACAACCCTGACAAAATACGACTACCCGTTCTCGTGAATTATGTCTCACTAAGACGCCTATCGAACCGGCCTTAGCTGGCCGGCCTTGGGAGGCAGACCGTTTTTCTGGACCCCTTTCTCCCTAATGTTTAGCCCCACTAGTTTTGAGATAATAAGACATTCGGCCCATTAGTTTGGCGATTTTAACACCTTTCGCCTCATTTCGTTGTCAATTTTAAGACCTTTCGTGCCATTTAGGTGTCGATTATTTCCTGGCGAGCCTGCAATTTTAACCCTCTCACGACCATATGACGCAGAGGTTGCCAGATTAGCAATAAGAAATAGAGGCCTCTCACTCTATAATTACTTCTCCAAAATTAGTTTTCTTCCCACAGCTAACGCAAAGACAACTGCAGAGGTTAAAGTAACTAAACTAAAGGTTTCTAAATACCCCTGATGGTAACAAAGGCTTTAAAGTATCCCGAATAGGCTCAAAATTGCGTCAAGAACGTGAGAGGGTTAAGAGGAATCGGCTTTCGGCCGGGACATTTTTCTACCGAAAAATTTACAAATTTATCTTGAAGGGGGGTCTAGGGGGTGTTTTTCTAAGCTTGATGGAGGTCTTGGGAGAAAACTAAACAAACATATGAATAAATTAATTAATAGACCAAACAAACGGGCAGTCTCCCCTTAATCATCAAAAATAGAATAGGCTTCCCCCTGACAATCTGCCCCCGCCCCCTAGTACCCCAACTAAAGATCTTGTGGTAAGCTAGATCGGTCACCTTGGCCTCTGAACACCATTTGGGGCCTCAATTATCAATCATATTTTGGATCATATCAAAATTAGATTAACATAATAATTATACATGCTGTCCCAGTACTATCCAATGATTATTAAAGGTATAGACAATAGACATACTTAAGTTCAAGGAGAGGCAAATAATACCTGTGGCGTCAATACAGCGGGGGTTGGCTGATCTCTATTAAGGGGACATGGGCCGGTTTTCTGGACCACTTTCTCCCTTGTGTTTAGCCCCATTAGTTTTCAGATGTTAAGATGTTTGCCCCATTAGTTAGTTGATTTTAAGAACTTTCGCCCCATTTCTTCGTCAATATTTAGACTTTCGTGCTATTTAGGTGTCGATTTTTCCCTGGCGAACGATAGTGAACCTGTAATGTGGGAAGAACCGGCCTTCGGCCGGGACATTTCTCTACCGAAAAATGTACAAATTAATCTAAAAGGGGGATCTAATGGATGTTTTTTTTTTTTAATTTGATGGAGGTCTAGGGAAGAAACTAGAAAAATAATGAATACAGTCAAAAATCGCCTAGAAAGTGATCCCCCCCCCCCCCCCTTAATATATGGTCCCCAGCCCCGACCCCCCCAAGAGACAAAATATATGCTCCAATAAGGGGAGGCCATATATCCCTCGCCATTGTCGTCTCTCAGAAAGAAAGCAGAGGGGACAGTGAATCCTTTGTCTGAGAGGAAGGAAGGCTGAAAATCAGGTTGTAAGGGGACACCGACTGTTTTTTTGGCCTATAGATTCATTCATTCATAAATTCTTAGTTTCCTCGCTAGACATCCCTCAAACTTAGAAAAACATCCCCTAGACCCCCCTTCAAGATAGATTTGTAAATTTGTTGGTAGAAAAATGTCCTGGCCAAAGGCCGATTCCTCGTAAAATTACAGGCTCGCTATCACTTGTCAGGAAAAAATCGACACCTAAATGGAACGAAGGGTCCAAATATTGACAAAGAAATGGGGTGAAAGGTCATAAAATCCCCAAACTTATGGAACCAACGTCTTAAAATCTCAAAACTAATGGGGCTAAACATGAGGGATAAAGGGGACCAGAAAAAACGGTTTGTCTCCCCTTAAGTTTTTGTAGCCCGGGTTCGTTCTGACGGGGGGTGGGGGGGTGGGGGGGTGGGGGGGGGGCAACAAAACAACGGCGATACACATACAGAAATGGGGACTCCAATGTCGTATCTATCATAAATGCAGATAGGCCAATGTCATATCTATCATAAATGCAGATAGGCCAATGTCGTATCTATCATAAAAATACACTTCGTTTGGCTTATTCTTTAGCAGACAAAGGGCAAAATGTGAGCTTACCCATTAAATCACTTAAAAAGCGAACATGATTATGTAATGTATTAAAACATACAATAACACCGATGAAACTAAGAAATACAGAAATATTCAGTCTAAGTATCTTCTTAAAACAATTGAATCATTAAAAAAAGAAAACCTAAAACTAAACATTACCTAGTTGTCCATTCTAATAAACTCAAGTCATTAAATAATGTAATGAAAACAAGTCATTGATAGGAGAATATATATCATAAGAAATATATGCCGGTGTGTGAAAAGTGCCACCCCAAACCTGTCACCAAAATGGATCTCACCAGTTTTGTATTATCTTTTATGTTTAATATTGTATATATATATATACTATCAAACAAGTTACTTTATCATAAATGTTTTCAGTCAGAGGGTAAAAGGGGATTTTTTTTTGTGTGTGTACTGAGTCACTTAAATAGCGAACATACTTTTGGATCCTAGACAGAACTCATACTGAAAAGTGTTGTAACGGAGAATGCATAAAGTAAAGAATATATGTCTGCGTGTGAGAAGTGCCACTCAAAGTATATCTCAGGATGCCATGTGACTCTAACCCTCCTTCACTTTCTCTTCTGGCCTTGATTGTTTTGTATGTAGGCCTATTATTAAATACATTACTTTAGCTTACGACTAGGTTACGCAATCAAAGGGGATAATGTAAGCTATTCAAATGTATATTTTACTCCTTCAGTCATGTAAACAGCAAGTTTAATTGTAGATCTTATAAAAAACACAGTACAACTAGACGAAACCCATGGTAACAAAAAGAAATATTTTGTAAATTACAATAATGTATACAAGAAGTAAATACCGCTTGTTGAGAAGTGATACCTTTAAGGGGGAGGGTTTGTCCTTTGGTCGATTTATATATAGATATATATAGATATATATATATATATATAAATTATTATTGTTTTAGTTTCCTCCCTATATCTCCATCAAGCTTGAATTTTTATTCCCAAGATCCCCCTTCTAGGTAAATTTCAGTAGCAGAAATGTCAAGGCGTTCCTCCTATAACACAGGCTCGCTATCGCTCGCTAGGAAAAAATCGATACCTAAATGGCACAAAAGGTCTTAATTTTGACAAAGAAATGAGTCGAACAGTCCAAAATCGACAAATTAATGGGCCGAACTTCTTACAATATGAAAACTAATGTGCTAAACATGAGGGGGAAGGGGAGGTAGAGAGACCAGCCATCTATCTTTGAAGCTGTCACCAGGTGCCACTGTCCCTCACCCTCCTTCACTCTCTTCTATGGACTGGACTATTTTGTAGCTAGGCCTATTATCAATTATCACTGTTGTTATTTAATATTTACTATCTACTATCTGTCTATCAATTACTGTCGTTATTTACTATCTACTATCTACTATATGTCTATCAATTACTGTCGTTATTTACTATCTACTATCTACTATATGTCTATCAATTACTGTCGTTATTTACTATCTACTATCTACTATATGTCTATCAATTACTGTCGTTATTTACTATCTACTATCTGTCTATCAATTACGGTCGTTATTTACTATCTACTATCTACTATCTGTCTATCAATTACGGTCGTTATTTACTATCTACTATCTACTATATGTCTATCAATTACTGTCGTTATTTACTATCTACTATCTGTCTATCAATTACTGTCGTTATTTACTATATCTACTATCTGTCTATCGATTACTGTCGTTTAGGATTATTTGTTTGCAGTCAATGGGTAGCATGTGAGCTCCTGAGATGCCTCCTTTACCCACCGAGTCATTAAATATAATGAACATAATTTTGGAACATTCTCAGGCATATAGCAAAACAACACACAACACATAAGGAGAAAGCAAACGTTATACAGGTGGAAATAATAACATAAGGACTAGATACCGGCGTGTGAGAAGCGCCACCCGTCACCTGTCACCGGCTGTCTAGTGGCTCTCCCCCCCCCCCCTCCTTTACTCTCTTTTATTGAATTTCATATTTTTTATAATATAGACCTACTATCAAACCTAATAATGGAGCGAAGTATTAAGGATTAAAAGTGTCTGTTTTTGTTTACGTTTGAAGCATGTCAAAAGGAAACCTGTTATATAATTTACATTTCGGACATACAGTACAAACAGACGCAACATATAAATGCAAAGGGAAGTGTTATACAACATAATACTTACGTATTTGACTAAATACTGGCGAGGGAGAAGTCACATCTGCCACCGGGTACTAAGTGGCTTTCACCCTCCTTCTGTCTCTTTTATGGACTGTATTAATATGAAACTACTATACTTAAAAGGTTACATAAACTTAGGATTAGTTTTGCAGCAAATGGTATAATGTGAGCTTCAAAAATTATTACTTTACCCATTGAGTTATTAAATAAGCGACCATAAATTTGAATATATCTCGTAAAATACAGTAAAACTACACATAACTCATACTGGAAAGGAAAGGGTTATACAGGAGACAGAATTACGTAAGGAGTAAATGACCTATCACCGGGTATCCAAGTGGCCCTCTCCCTCCTTCACTCTCGTTTATGGACTTTATTAATTTGTATTTAGCCCTACGATGAAACAAATGACTTTAGCTTACGATTACCATTATAATTATTATCATAATTGTTATTATAATTGTTATTATTATTATTAATAGTATTATTTCATTACAGTTTATTTACTATATATATATATATATATATATATATATATATATATATACTGTATATATAATTATTGTATTTTTTTTCTCCAGTGAAATGGTATTATGCAAGCTCTTTAAATTGTTCCTTTACCCGTTGTCTTGAAATAAGCAGTCATGATTTTGGAACTTCTTAAACAAAGAACAATGTAACTATATGGAACCACTAATGGAATGGAAAGGGTTATTAAATGGACCTAATTGACTTGTATCTAGGCCTACTATAAAACAAAATAATTTACATTGAGCGTTTTTATAAATTAATGTCATTGAGTAACTAAATAAGCGGGTATAATTTTGCAACTTCTCAAAAAACACTATGAAAATAAACGGAACTAATAATGAAAAATAGAGGGTTTTAATCCCTTCTGTACCGGAGACGTCCTTTTAACTTTATGCTAGCTACTATATTAGACGATTTTATTCAGTATTAAAAGGCCTCCAGCAATTAACAGGTTTCCAACTATCTCACTTAACCCTTTTTACTACCTCAGATCCTTAAGGGGGGATGGGCCGGTTTTCTGGACCACTTTCTCCCTCATGTTTAGCCCCATTAGTTTTCAGATGCTAAGATGTTTGCCCCATTAGTCAGTCGATTTAAAGACCTTTCGCCCCATTTCTTCGTCAATATTTAGACCTTTAGTGCTATTTAGGTGTCGATTTTTCCCCTGGCGAACGATAGTGAGCCTGTAATGTTGGAAGAACCGGCCTTCGGCCGGCAAAATTTCTACCGAAAAATGTATAAATTAATCTAGAAGGGGGATCTAATGGACGTTTTTTTTTAATTTGATGGAGGTCTAGGGAGGAAACTAGAAAAATAATGAATACATGCAAAAATCGCCCAAAAAGTGAACCATCTCCCCTTAACCTGCACAAAATCGTCTATATATAGCAAGAATAAAATTAAGACGACGTCCCCGGTATAGCAAGGGTTATAACGGAGAAGGGACTGACGTCGTGAATAAATACCGGCGTGTGAGAAGTAGCACCCTGAGCTACCTGTGTCACCGGGTGTCAAGTGGCCCTCACCCTCCTTCACTCTCTTTTATGGACGGGCCTTCCTTCACACTGGCACTTCAGATTTGATCACCCTCACCACTTTTTATATAAAGTTATAAACTATATTCATAAATTATGTTTTTTTTAAGTCTTTCCTTCTCTATGGCCATATATTTTCTCTTTCATTATCTATCGGGTACCATTATATATTCTCTCAATGCTTCTACTTGTATGGAAACACACACACACACGCACACACACACACACACACACACACACACTCACTCCGTCTCACTCTCTCTCTCTTTCATACAACTATATACTTGTGTACATACGACCATTACCAGTAACATGTCTGTCTATGACAAATGAATTACCACAATGTTTACTAAATCCTTAAACCTTCTCCAAAACCTCGATTTAATTTTCCCTGTACGCCCACGCATAAAATTAGGCTAGGCTACTCATTAATACACATGACCTACGCCTGGCTATAATGTCTAAAGCATCTATATACTCATAAAGCTAAGAAAGAAGGTTGACCCTAATTTCTGAAGGTGCTATAAGATCGTTTACCCTGAATATGCAATCAATATTCGCATCAAACAGTAACTTAAACTATGTTCCTTTCCAGTCACTCTCGCTATATCTCTCTATCATACAACTACACGGTTCCGTGTCATGCACGTGTGTATATATATATATATATATATATATATATATATATATATATATATCAATAAATTCCATCCCTCAGTACTTACACAATAAAATAAAATATTTGATATAATAATTATTTGTCAATGGCAAACGACAATATGCAAAGTACCAGTAATTCATATACAGCCAAAATATATGACCACGCAGCATGAATATACTCTATGGTCAAAAACAACAAACCTCAATGTTCGTATATAAAATACATTCTCAAAGCGACATCTGCACAGACACGCACACTCAAAAAGAAAAAAAAAAAAAAAAAATCGCTATTGTTCCGTACTATATATGGAATTGGGTATCTATTTTATGGAAGCGGAATATTACATACACATACAAGTATATACTAATAGAATAAACATATTGTGTTGTGTTGGTAAGTATATGAGGATCATAATTTCCAAGAATTTCCGATGAGGATGCAAATGTGTTGGGTTCAGAATAGCTACCGTAAGAAATATGAAAATACAAACACAATATTAAATTTCCATAATATTTTGTATTCTACACTCCAAAGTAATTTGTTATAGGCAGTGCACACACACACATATATACATATATATATATATATATATATATATATATATATATATATATATATACTGTGTGTATATATATATATAGTGTGTATATATATATATATATATATATATATATATATATATATACAGTATACAGTATATATATATATTATATATACTGTATATATCATTATATACTAATCGTTAAACAGTTAAACTGATTATCTAGACGTATCAGCAATGCAATGACATATGCTTCAAAATTTCTTTTACGGTATAGCTAAATAAACCTCGATTTAACCTACTTAAACAGGTGACGCAGTTATATTTAGATCCCTCCCACACGGTTATTTGCAACTTTTAGTAATCAGTGCCAAGAAATTCCCAAATAAATTCGTTAGGAACAATACATCCCAGCTAAACTTACTACAATCCAGACATCGCCGCAAGAAAAACAGAAAAAGTGTAATCAATGAAATAAAGACCGGAGTTAGTGAAACGTGGCAGGCTAGGACCGTAGAGTTTTATAGATGTGTCGCTCTTCAAGTGGGGTGGGCTCGTAATTTGTTATTGCATGCCTCATAAATGCCATTATGTTTAGTCTCATAGGCATATATATATATATATATATATATATATATATATATATATATATATATATATATATATCATTGTAGTATAATATATGTTAGCATAAGTATATGTATATGTCCCGTGTATATTTACTACTATTAATTTTGCTGCATTCTAAGTAACGGTTTATTATTATGTTTATTATTATTATTATTATTTGTATTATTTTCATCATTAGTATTATAAATAACTGGAACTGCATATCCAACACATGTGGCATCACGTTAACACCCACCCACTCACTCACTCACTCAGGCTAAGCACAGTAGATCTGACACACACACACACACACACACACACACACACACACACACACACACACACACACACACACACACACACACACACACACACACACAGAGAGACTAGCATACACGTTAGTTCACAGAGAGCAACTACACCAATGCGATTATGGCGACTGCGGGGCATTATTCCATTACACGATATGGTTACCCCTCTGCTTCCTGGCGTTGATAGACTTAAATACATTGTATACCATGTTTGTTGCAAAAACACGAAAATAATACAAAGACCTTTATTGTAGTATAACAAGCATAACCCACCATAAACCGTTCTGAAACCTTTTATTATGAATACGATTAAATAATTTTAGTCAGTTTATACCGCACCTAGAGACATAAATTAAACATGTGTTAATATTAAACATTCCAGTGGTCCTCAGTATACAGAGTAAAATACAATTCCAAAGGCTTTCAATGACACATGTATATGCTACGCATGTTAGGGTGTGTAATTTTGAGTCAATATGTTATTGACCTCAAAACATAAAATGAACCTTATATTATGAATTCCAAATGCTAGGGCAGTATTAATACTGTATATATTTATATATAAAATATAATATTATGAGATTCAGATCACATATATTAATATAACAAGTTAATTTACATTAGCTGGCAATCTTCTGAAATCCGATGTTAAAAGTTGAAGCTGATTAGTAATGATTGCCAATACAAACAAAAACATACGCATATCATACTTGCTTATACAGTATAATTATATATTGGTCTCTTACACCATATTATCTTAAGCCACTTAATATTAGGCACACAACCCATATACACTAATCAACAAATAGCTACACCGTACTTTTGTAACACATGCAACAATTCGACCCCATCAGATCGTCTCACCATCATCCACATCATATTCCATAGAATAAAGTTCACTATTCTTCAATATAACACTACCCTACCACATCATAGAATCCCCCCCAACATTTCACCAGACCATAGTTATACAATCGCCAATACCCTCTAAGTGAATACACCATACCTCCATAGCCACTATACAGTATACCTCCATAGCCACTATACACCATACCTCCATAGCCACTATACAGTATACCTCCATAGCCACTATACAGTATACCTCCATAGCCACTATACACCATACCTCCATAGCCACTATACAGTATACCTCCATAGCCACTATACAGTATACCTCCATAGCCACTATACACCATACCTCCATAGCCACTATACAGTATACCTCCATAGCCACTATACAGTATACCTCCATAGCCACTATACAGTATACCTCCATAGCCACTATACACCATACCTCCATAGCCACTATACAGTATACCTCCATAGCCACTATACACCATACCTCCATAGCCACTATACAGTATACCTCCATAGCCACTATACAGTATACCTCCATAGCCACTATACACCATACCTCCATAGCCACTATACAGTATACCTCCATAGCCACTCTACACCATACCTCCATAGCCACTATACAGTATACCTCCATAGCCACTATACAGTATACCTCCATAGCCACTATACACCATACCTCCATAGCCACTATACAGTATACCTCCATAGCCACTATACAGTATACCTCCATAGCCACTATACAGTATACCTCCATAGCCACTATACAGTATACTTCCATAGCCACTATACACCATACCTCCATAGCCACTATACAGTATACCTCCATAGCCACTATACAGTATACCTCCATAGCCACTATACAGTATACCTCCATAGCCACTATACAGTATACCTCCATAGCCACTATACAGTATACCTCCATAGCCACTATACAGTATACCTCCATAGCCACTATACAGTATACCTCCATAGCCACTATACAGTATACCTCCATAGCCACTATACAGTATACCTCCATAGCCACTATACAGTATACCTCCATAGCCACTATACAGTATACCTCCATAGCCACTATACAGTATACCTCAATAGCCACTATACAGTATACTTCCATAGCCACTATACACCATACCTCCATAGCCACTATACAGTATACCTCCATAGCCACTATACAGTATACCTCCATAGCCACTATACAGTATACCTCCATAGCCACTATACAGTATACCTCCATAGCCACTATACAGTATACCTCCATAGCCACTATACAGTATACCTCCATAGCCACTATACAGTATACCTCCATAGCCACTATACAGTATACCTCCATAGCCACTATACAGTATACCTCCATAGCCTCTATACAGTATACCTCCATAGCCACTATATAGTATACCTCCATAGCCACTATACAGTATACCTCCATAGCCACTATACAGTATACCTCCATAGCCACTATACAGTATACCTCCATAGCCACTATACAGTATACCTCCATAGCCACTATACAGTATACCTCCATAGCCACTATACAGTATACCTCCATAGCCACTATACAGTATACCTCCATAGCCACTATACAGTATACCTCCATAGCCACTATACAGTATACTTCCATAGCCACTATACAGTATACTTCCATAGCCACTATACAGTATACCTCCATAGCCACTATACAGTATACCTCCATAGCCACTATACAGTATACCTCCATAGCCACTATACAGTATACTTCCATAGCCACTATACAGTATACCTCCATAGCCACTATACAGTATACCTCCATAGCCACTATACACCATACCTCCATAGCCACTATACAGTATACTTCCACGCTATGTTATCGGATATTCTCCCAACCGTATCACCAAAACATGCTCAACTTCGATTCTCAATTGGGCAGCTGGTAAACAGCCAAGTCAGCCTGCAAGGATTATCTCAAAGAGGGATTTAGTATTTAGGAGTTAATGTTAAATTGAATAAAGCTAAACTGATCTAGCCTAATTACTCGGCTGCAACCTATGTGCACTAGGTATGGAAGTTCACCAACCGTGTGCCGCACCACTTTACCCCTTTGTTGGTTAAGGGGGCACTACTCGCTTGTTCTGGGACCCCTTCTCCCTCATGTTTGGCATATTAGTTTTAAGGTTTTAAGACGTTCGTTCCATTAGTTTGGCTATTTTAAGATCTTTCACCCAATTTCTTTGCCAATATTAACTTTTCGTGCCATCTAGGTGTCGATTTTTTCTTGGCGAGCGAAAGCAAGCCTGTAATTTTAGAAGGATCCGGCCTTAGGCCGGGAAATTTTTCTACCGAAAAATGTACACATTTATCTTGAAAGGAGGTCTAGGAGGTGTTTTTTTAAGCTTGATGGAGGTCTAGCAAGGAAACTCAAAATAAATAAACAGATACAAAAATATAGACCAAAAACCAAGCACTACCCCCTTAAGCAGCACACCCAGCCCTCACTGCCAATCGCCACTACACCCATACATTTCACTGCCTAAGGCAATATCACCTATCTACATCAAAGTCAGAGTGAAAGATAGGGCGATACCTTGGAACGGACAAGGTGGGCGTGTCGTGTGGTGAAATATGCCTAGGTATATACGTCTCCTGGGGGTGTAATTAGTGGGTCAGGTAGAGTGAAGGTAACTGTAAACACATTCTTGGTAGCATGATTTACTGCCGGTGGTGGATGGGTAAATAAGGGGGCGTTTGGTTGTGTGTTTTTTTTTTTATAGGGCGTTGTTGTTACTCTTTTTATTATTGGGGTCAGGTAAGGTGAAGGTATTGAGGGATAAGCCTTTACACCAGCACCTCGTTTCTACATTCTACTTTTCCTATTTTTTTCTAAGAGTGTAGAGAGGGGAGAAGGGGTGTTAGAGAGAGAGAGGAAGCTGTTGGAGTGGCTTTGTTATGTGTGTTATTAGTCTGTATACGTCATTGGGGTGTCCCCCGACTGGGTGCAAGCATGTGAAACATGCTAGGACGTACTACACCACCCACTAAATGTCCGCCTGGGCTGGGATCGAATCCAGGTCAAGCAGATTCACATGTGAGCGTGCTCACCACTCTATCGCCGCGGCTCTTGTTGTTGGGTTTGGCTTCTTGGTGTAAGTGCCATTGCTTTGTTGTGAATGTTGTGAGGTTTGATGTAGAAGGTGGTAAGTTAAAGTTAATATTGGATGGGGAGTTTGATATTTTGGTTGTTGATGCATGTAGGTATTCTTACTATTTTTCTTGGGATAGAATGATTCACTGCTCAAGGAGGTGTTTGGTAGCTCTTTCGTTGTTAGTGGACGTTTCGTGACATATAGGTGGAGCGATTTAGTTTATTTGTTAATGCATGTGGTGTAATTGACCACTTGCGAGTTTCAGGCTATAAGGAAGTTGGAGCCGTGAACATCGATATTAAACAGAAATACAATAATAATGTACGTTTCTGATGGATAAATGGTTTGTTGAATTGGGTTTCATGTATTTATATATGTACTAAGAACGTATTATAGCTGTAAATCCTGTTAAATATCCATGTCTACAACTCCAACTTCCTAATAGAACGAAACTCGCAAGTGGTCAATTAGTTTGTGGTGCTGAGGGAGGTGGTCATTCCGAGTATATACGGGGGCTTTTGTTTGATGTTATTACCTGTTGGAGAAAGCTGTAATTCACAAACACATATGGGATTGCGTGGTTGTTGATTTCATTGTGGATAGGTGAGGTTATTGCAGTTGTTTATGTTACTGTTGCTGTTGTTGATATTGCTAATGTTGCGGATTTTGTTTCAGTTGGTATGGAGAATTAATGGACACTATTGGTTGATGTTGTATTGCAGTTGATAATTGTGATATGGCTATGTATACAATTAATCTTGATTTTATCCTTTGTTTCTACTTTTGTGTTAAAAATATTCACCGTTCGTATTCTAGATTAAATAAGGGTCGATTGCTTGTTGGTTTTGTTGATATTGTAGCATTTTTGGTGCGGTATTTGTTGATATTATTGTTGATGGCAGTGGGGGTAATGACACAGGTCTGTTAACAAAGAGAAGGAGACAGCAATCAAAGGAATATATTGTGGAGAATTCGTGCTGTTTCTGCTGCTGCTAATGTATCTTGTTTGTGTTAATGGTGTTTACATGGTAGAGTGCGTCAGTGCTGGAGGCGGGATGGAACAGTATTTCAGAGGAATTATGGCAAGGATTTCATATGCTTCCGTTATCAGAAAATAGTGTTGGTGTTATTGTTGTTGTTTGCATTATTATTTTTGTAATTGACATGGCAGAGCGAATCAGTGTTGGACGTTGGGTGGCGTGGTATTTCAAAACATTATTATATTGTGAAGATTTTTCTGAAGCTTCTGTTACCTCTTGTTTGTTTTGTTGTTGTTGTTGTTGTTGTTGTTGTTGTTGTTGTTGTTGTTGGTGGTGGTGGTATTGTGATGTTTTTGGTGAAATATGGTGTTGTTATGATGGCGGTGTTGTTGCGGTGGTTGTGGTGATGGTAGTAGTGGTATTATCAGGTTCCATGTCAGTTGAGAGAAAGATAAAAAAAAAAACGGTGACCCCCCCCCCTTAAGTTACCATATGGCAAATATATTTATACAAACATTATTCATTTGATTTTTTGCAATATTTGGCCATAGACTATACATTTTGCAAGCATGAATTCGTTCAAATCACCTAACTTATTTAGTTCTGAATTTATGTGTGGTTGAAGCATTCCGACAAATTCCTGATTCCATGTTTTTTAGCCATTACTCTTCCAGTCGTGAAGTACTGTCGGTTGAAAGTCATTTTTTTCAATTTCTCTGTCTCCATGGTCTGTGTTTATCTCATTCCCTAGACAACGTAATACATTGCTACGGCTCGAGCTGTGGAATTGATGAAGAGTGTGGTCATTCATTATTGATGAAGAGTGTGGTCATTCATTATTGATGAAGTGTGTGGTCATTGATGAAGAGTGTGGTCATTCATTATTGATGAAGAGTGTGGTCATTGATGAAGAGTGTGGTCATTCATTATTGTGTTCAACGGATAACACAAAAGTAAAGTAAAATGAGACTAAATCAAATATACAAATAAAAGTATATATATACTGTATATTCCTCTCACTTAACCATAGGCTATTCAGAAGCGCAGTTGGGTGTACTACATGACTAGATTAATGTCCAGTATTCGATAAATGGATATTAATCGTAGTCATGTGCTATGCTTATAACTGCCTTGATGGTGTAATGTTTAGTGTTTAAAATCTGTATGTGGTAACGAAATTAATAATATATATATATATATATATATATATATATATATATATATATATATATATATATATATACAGTATACTTACGTGCATGAAATCTGTGATGAAGTTTCTTGTTAAACCCGATTTTCTTCATTCATATCTATGCCTTCAATAATGAATCCTGTCGTCGTTTGTTAAGTAATGTTTGTTTTATATGAATACTTTGGTATGTTTGTAGTTGCGATCTACTTCACAAAAGTTGATAAAATCACCTAGAAGACCTCTTAAAGGTATACATTATGTATTAGAAAGTCACCTGCTAGTATATTTATTAATTTTGTTTGTATCAAGACACATAGTTCAAAAGCATTAAAACACTACCGGTATATATATTATATAACAAACCCAAACTTAGAACGATACAATTTCCTAACCATTTACAGTAAAGATCAGACAGGATTCACAGCTTTCATAATTGCGAAATATACCATCATAAACAGAGCCATATACACATTCACGATTCTACATTATATAAATATAAAGTAGGATTGACAGCTTTCATAATGGCAAAATATACCAACATATACGGAGCCATCAGAGTTAACAGAGACTATTCTACATTATTTCAATAGAAAATAGTATTGCCAGACTATAGAAAAGCCCCATCCCATCCCCCCCCCCCCCACCTGAAAATGCGGAAGCAACGGCGGCAACTGTACTCTCGCATGCAAAGTTTGTGTTAGAGTCTCCCACACTTCCTGTACCCTTAAGGGGAGATGGGTCGTTTTGCTAGATCCGCTGCTACCTCATGTTTAGCCCCAGTAGTTTTCAGATTTTAAGATGTTTGCCCCATTAGTTTGTCGATTTTAAGACCTTTCGTCTCATTTCTTTGTCAATATTAAGACCTTTCGAGCTATTTAGGCGTCGATTTTGTTCCTGGCGAACGAAAGTGAGCCTGTAAATTTGGAAGAATCGGCCTTTGGCCGGGACATTTTTCTACCGAAAAATGTACAAATTATTCTAGAAGGGGGATGTAATGTATGTTTTGTTTAAGTTGATGAAGGTCTAGGGAGGAAACTAGAAAAATATACATAATTTTAAGAGCAAATAAATAAGCCCATCCCCCCTTAACCCCTTCTATACCGGCAACGTCTGTTTAAATTCTAGCTTTATCTAGACGTTTGTTTGCAGTTTAAGATGGATAAAGGGGGTTAAGTGAGATAGTTCGAAGCCTGTTAATTGTTGGAGGCCCATTTTAAGCTGAATAAAATCGTCTACTGGTTGCCAGAATAATTAAAAGGACGGCGTCGGTACTGAATGGGTGTATTATGAGAGAACATCAACTTGCCTCAACGCCTAAGCAAGGTTTTTGTATTCACCTACTGCACAAGCTACCTCATAATGTTATCTCACCTTAACCCCGTAGGTACGAGTCATATTTTCTCCTGTATTTATTGATAACATTTATCATATGTGGAAAGCTTAGACAAAAGTTTACTAGTTGCGAGCTTAATATAAATCGTGAAGGTTAAATTATATCGTGACATGTTATTTTTTTATCTATTTATATATTTGTTTTGCTAAAGGGTAAACGATTGTACATAACTCAGCGAAATGTCAAAATGTCAAACTCATAGTCAAAGAAATATAATAGTATTTAAAAAGGTGAAAGTGTTAAGACTATTTTACATACGAAAGGGCTTATTTTTTGTTTGTATACCGGTACCAATATATGCATCTGCCGATCTATCTTCTCTAACTATATTTTTGCTTCTTGTAATCCTAGTTATCTCACGTCCAGTTTTCATGTTTCCTTGTTTATTATCGCCTTCCTCCCAGCCTTCATACACTGTTGCGTGCTTCTCTGTTTCCGGATATACCTTGCTACCTCCCTGCTTACAGTATTCAGTAAATATTAGCGTCTCTCTCTCCGCTCCAGTGTACTTTACTGCCTTTTATCAGACTTCCGGAGTCTTGTTTACCTCACTGCATTTTGTCGGTTGCTTTGCTTGTCTATTAAATACCTTTTTTCTTATACCTCAGCGCCATGTTTGTTTATCTTTGGCCTTCGTCTCGATCTCACTGTGTGTTCTTGTTTTCTAAACGTGTAAACATTATATTATACTTTTTCCTTTCTGATGATCACGTGCGTGGGAGAATATCAACCAGTTCAAGGCAACGTGAAATGCCTGGGATTAATTAAGATTATCCCGCAGTTCTACGGTATCAAGGCTACAACTACATGTCCAAAAAATACCCATTGTATACCCAACAGCTCATAGCCCAGAGGATGATAGGTCATACTTGAAGATACTGTGACAACTGTATGGTAACACTCATCAACAAAGACGCGACGGTATAAGTAAGACGTAATTTTCTATTTCGGAAAACAACCCATCCATGCTTCATTCGATAATGTCGGGGCCTGGCAATAGATATAGGCTCCACAACTGCTAAAGGTGAATAAATAAATAATAAAATAAATAAATAAAATATAAAAATCCGCCTCCATGTCCAAGCTATTCTCTTGAATAATTAAAGTTCAATGACATTCAAATGTCCTTGCTTAAGTCATTTTCATATGAGCTACTCCATTGAAACCCTACATTCTTAAATTCCTATGCCTATTTCTCCGATACTTCAACTTTCTTTCTTTTGCCTCTTTGCATTGCATTGATGTTTCCCTTAATATGGGATGTTCAAGAGCAATTTATAGCAAGGCCTTCCCGAGGGTTAAGTGCCCCATTAATTACTCCTTCCATTCGTCTATACATTAGGCTACCATAGCACAGTTGGAATGTATGTACATGCTCAGATTAATATGCAGGATTCGAAACTGCATATTAAATCGTAGGCTTGTGCATAATTCTTTAACTGTCTTGATAGCATAATGAATAAATGCGCGGAATTTCGGTTCGAATCCTTGGAGTGCCACATGTATTTGTTGATATCATTAATTGAGTTTAGAAGTAAAGTTGGTTGGTGACAAAATATGAATGACTTGCTCCTCACATACTAACGTATCTACCTATCGATCTGCATGCTTAATTACCCATCTAGTTACCTACTTAAATACCTATCACTACTTGAATAACTGAATAAATAGACCAAACAAACAGGCACTATCCTCTTAAGGGGAGATGGGTCGGTTTTTAGGGTCATTATTTCATGTATTCCTTTATTTCTTAGTTTCCTCGCTAGACCTCCATCAAGCTTAGAAAAACACCCCTTAGACCCCCCTTCAAGATAAATTTGTACATTTTTCGGTAGAAACATTTCCCGGCCAAAGGCCAGTTCCTCTTCAAAATTCAGGCTCGCTATTGCTCGTCAGGAAAAAAATCGACACCTAAATAGCACGAAAGGTCTTAAAATTGACAACGAAATGGGGCGAAAGGTGTTAAAATCGCCAAAACTAATGGGCCGAACGTCATATAATCTCAAAACAAATGGGGCTTAACACGAGGGAGAAAGGAGACTAAAAAATCGGCCCATCTCCCCTTAACTTAACTTTCATCTATCCCAACCTTCTGCGTGCGTGCGTGCGTGCGTGCGTGCGTGCGTGCGTGCGTTTCTACCTGCCTTTCTCGGGGGCGTTTGCTTGGCACCCTGGAGTTATCGATTGAAAGGTAGGGGGGGGGGGGGGGAGGCAGATGGGGGCGCCGCTCCAGACTATATCGCAGCAAAGGAATGATATGTCACCGACCCCTGATTTACAGCGCTTAAGGGAGGATGGGCGTATCTATTTGCTCATTTATGTATCTTTTTATTATTGTATTAGTTTCCTCCATCAAGCTTAAAAACACCCCATATACCCCCCTTCAAGATAAATTTGTACATTTTTCGGTGGAAAAATTTCCGACCGAAGCCCGGTTTCTTTTAAATTACAGGCTCGCTATCGCTCGCCAGGAAACAATCGACACCTAAAAGATATGAACAGTCTTAATATTGACAAAGAAATGGGGCGAAAGGTCTTAAAATCGCCAAACTGATGGGCCGAACGTCTTAAAATTTAAAAACTAATGGGGCTAAGCACGATGGAGAAAGGGGACCCGAAAACTGGCCCATCCCCCCTTAACAACGCTTACTTATCATGTTCAGAGGCGCTCGGAAGTATAGTCACATATTCTTTCTATAGCTTATAATATACTGTACGACAGATATGTTTTAATTTAATATAATTATCAGCTCTTGTGTTTTGGATACCGCGAGTGTTTGGCAGGACCGTATTTATGGTTTGAAATACACCGAGTTCTCTATACAGGCCATTTACTGTATTTTACTGTATTTTACTGTATACATATCAAGTACCCACGCAATAAAGTATGTAAGGTTGCCCTAATAAGTCATGTCTCAGCTGTCATTACGTTTGGCTCGCTCTGTGATGTATTAATGTCTGATGTTGAATAGAATGGGTATGAGAAGGAACATGTTTATAGATATCACTCAGAACGAATATAGAAAGTTTTAGATATTGCTGATACCAATTATTAATACATATAATCTTGGTGCCGAGACAACACTTATTTGGCCGATTGTACAGCACACCAATGACAATATACGCTTTACATACGCATATAATGGCAAGTATAACACACGGTATTAACATATGATTAAAAACGTTACATTTTACTGAGAGTTTTTCAATTCTATTAAGACAGAAAACTATAATAGTATAAAATGAATACAAAAATTAATACCCTCTGTTTCTGTGCATAGCTGTGTATAATTGTGTGTTTTTTTACAGGTATTGCATATAGAGTAAAGGATTTATTCGGACGCGTATTGAAGGGGGATGGCTGTTTTTCTCTGGCCCGCCTTCTTTCTCATATTTAGCCCCATTAGTGTACATATTTTAAGACATTCTTCCCATCAGTTTGGCGATTTTAAGACTTTTCGCCCCATGTCTTTGTCAATGTTAAAGCCTATCGTGCCATTTAAGTGTCAGGTGTTTCCTAGTGAGTGATAGCGAGCCTGTAATGTAGGAGGAAGCGGCCTTCGGCCGGGACATTTCCTACCGAAAAATGTACAAATTCATCTAGAAGGGGGATCTTGGGGATGTTTTTTAAGCTTGATAGAAGTCTAGGGAGGAAAATATAAAACATATTTAATAATTAAATAAATCAACCAACAAATAAACCCTCCCCCCTTAAGTAACCAAAAAGCTTTTACCGGAATCCATTCAAACATTAATTGCTTTTTCCTTTAATCTTTCACGCAACGCCGCAATTTACGACTTAAGATGTTTGCCTGCGCTTGTTCGTTAGCAGGGGCTAAAGGAGGGTAACCGTTTGTTTTTAATATTTCTCTACTTTTCTCTCTTTCCCTGGCTTGTATCCATTCGGCCCCATTCAGAGAACTTTTATAAGACATGTATCCCCATTCAGGTGCCGATTTCTTCCTGGCGAGCGATAGCGAGCCAGCATTGTATTAAGAAATCCGGCTTCGCCGGAGAAATTTTTCTATCGAAAAATTAACAAATTTAGCTTGCTGTCAAAACAAATTACAGTATAATATATATGCTGGCTCGCTACAGCTCGCCAGGAAAATATTGACACCTGGATGGGGGTAAACGACTTAAAACAGTAGGCTGAATGGGGCCGAATGGATACAATCCAAAGAGAGAGGGAGAAAAAGAGAAAAAAAGCGAGGTGGGCTCCCTTAAGATTTTTTTCCGCTTGCTTTCACTTTACTGAGGTTAGTGGTGTATGTTTTATCCACTCCTTTCACGAACAAGGCCACTCACTTGAAGCACGGGAGTTTCCTTGCAAAAATTATTACACTTCTGTTTGGGTTGAACTGATCAAAAAAATCACTTATTATTATTTAACTACTTCAAAGCGATGTAGTCAGTTTGTATATTCCGGCGAACACTTGCCATTTTGTATAAGCTTAAGAAGGACCTCTGTGAATGAAAAGGCTTCAAAATGCCTTTGTTAGACTGTTGGCGCTTTCAGATATTGTTTTAGATTGAATACAAATGCCTAAAAATAGTTAACAAGACAGGGAGAAAGGCGCCATCGCACTGGATAAGTTAACAAGTAATTAATATAAGAACATATATGTACATCAAAGAAATAATGTAGAAAATATTAACACGAAACTTAGCTAATAGCTCAATTATTCAGTCAAACTGCATACACTTAGAATATAATATCGACAATTATTCCATTTCAATGCGAGCAAGACAAAAAAACATAACATATATATGAAGTTAAATAGGACAAAAAGCCTACACTTGAAGGGTTTAATCATATGCAAATACAAGGACAAGCATGGCTCATAACTTTTTGCAGTCCAACATATTTGTCAAAATTATATTACTTCCCTGCCGTTGGTAAAATTATTTGAATTCTATGTCACGCCGCAAATGAAAATATTAATTATTCCAAATTTTATATTTATGTTTTCTATATTCCAATTACTCCCTCTCGGGCAAAGGCTGAAAGCCTGTACATCCAACCGCTCAACACGGTGAAGCCTGTGAGGTTTTGTTCCAGTCTAGGGAGTGATACATGTGAATCAATTAGAGCTCCACTCACGGCTCGAAGCAGCTCCATCTCTGGAGCTGATTTGCCTTTGATCTTCACTGTCTCACCCCCAATACTCGGACCCTCACTCTCAGAACGCTACCTATTGAACAGTTAACTCACTAGGCATTGCCCCCCTGTAGCATATTTTGAATATGGGAATATTCATACGGTGCTATTTAATCATGGAAAAATTAGAGTATTTTTGTTGGCAGTTCGGTGGGCTTTGCGGTAACACACTGATACTAGGTACAGCAAAAACTCCATCCCAATAATATCTTCCCATTGATACCTCGGGATTCGAACCCGGGACCATTGGATTACCAGTCCAGTGGTAAGACCAATTAGCGAAGACTAATTGAATCAGTGTAATATTAACTTATCGTGATTGTAAAAAGAAGACAAATAGTGTGAACACATTCATTATTCAAAATTAAGTTTCTTATTTAAACACATGAAGCATGTTAGCTTTAATGTTTATGATAAAATCCTTAATTTGCAAAATCTGGAATTCTTCAAGACAATCAAACCGGTACAAGCATACCATTTGCAGGTGTATTCTCAGTACAACGTTGTATATTTCCGATTTTAGTATTGGGCAAGCACACGCACACATGCACACACGAAGACTACAGGCACGGTCAAGAAGATAAAAACATTACACACATTCATGCCTTGCGGACACATAAGCACACGTATTTGAACAATCACACACAATAATACCCAAACCTACACACACACATTCAAATACTCACACACACACAAACACACGCATACACACACATACAAACACACACACACAATTACATTTATATAGAACTGAACAAATGGTATGACCTGCCGATCCCCCACCATCACACACCCACCCACCCACCCACACACACACACACACACACACACACATACACAAATACCTTCAAACAAATACACATTTTCAGTGAAACAAATAGCGGAGCACTCGCACTTACATAAATTGAACACACACCCATGCCTCATACCCCAGAAACACATCCATACCATACCAATACACACACACACACGTACACCAACACGCACACACACGTTCTGCATAAGCGTACACAGAGAAAAGTGTTGTATATTCGTAATAAGTCAGGCAAGTTGAGTCATTGACCGGAAGACCAATTTCCTTTCATTGTCACATAAATTCTGGGCGACGGAAGTATAAAACATTGGGAGGAAGGAAAGACGGAATTGTTGTGGCCCGTCTTTTCCTTCCTTCCTCCCTTTTCTCGATCCTTCCTCCCTGTCTTCCATTTTTTTGTTCATCCTTTCTCTTAACATAATTTTAGCTTTCTACTTTTTCCTAATTTTAGCTTTCTACTTTTTCCTTCCTTCGACTTCTTTTACTCATTCACAATTCCTATTATTCTCTTTCTAATAAATGTTGTCCCCTTATGTCTGTCCATGGTTTCCCTTCCTTCATAAAAAACATTCACTTTCTGTTCGTCCATCCACTTGATATCCATTGAATTTTTGCCTCTCCTCTACCTTTTTCTTCCTCTATCGTGTTTTTCCTTCCTCCCTTTTATATCTGTTTTTCTTCCTTCCCTTTGTCTGTTGTCTTTGATCCTCTCTTTATCACATATTTTATTATTAGTTCTCTATTATAATCGTGTTGATTGGCAATGCTTTACATTAATTTTATCATCTCGTCAACATAAATCTTTCATATATTCTTGCATTTCAAAATGAATCACACATATCCATATTGCAAAATAATATTTTCATGAGTTGGTGAGATCCTTAAATTTCGTTTGAGTCCATTTCTTGATGAGGAAGCTTAGGTGTCTATCTAGTCCTTTTACACCCATTTAACTAATTCTATTTTCTCTTTACGCTTCAAATTTTCCGGCTCTCCTTGTTTAGACATTTACCACTAATCTTGCGTTCCTTCCTTCGTTCTATTCAACATAAAAATACTTAACAGCTACCATAAATATTCTTTCTCTTTGTGTCTTCATATTTATTGTTTTGTTTTTAGAATGCTTAGAACAATGATCAATATTCCAAGTTCTCCATTTTGCTATGTGCTACATTTTCCATATATTCCATATTTTCCAATAATTTCGCATCTACATTGACGTGATTTATGTAATTTCTGTAACTATATCATGCACTTTACTTTCTTCCATTTATCGTCATTTATACTCACCGCTCTCCCTCTGTCCATTATTGTTAGTCATTCATTATCCTCCCTTTATTATATCCTTTACTCTTTGCTTTATCATACATTTTACCTTATTCCTGTTTCTCCTTCTTATTTTCGCCACTCTCCACCACTCCATTCTGTTGACCTCTTTATGATCCCTTCTCTACACGCTATCTTTATGTTCAGGAAGTTCGGAATTATCTTGCTTATATTTATGACCTCCCTTGCTTTTTACTTTATAGCTAGTCCTGCAACTACCTTCCTTTTTGTTATTCGGTGGCCCAAATGTATGTTTTCTTTATGGTTATGTTTTGAGTGGCTTATGTTTGATTTGTATCTTTTTCTCAAGTGTCTTGTTTTTCGGCCATGAACATCATCCAGATTCTGTAACTTCTATTCTTTCCATATTATCACATTAGCTTTAGTTTCGTCTTTATCCCTTACTGTACCAGGGACGTCATTGTTATCAGACTTTGGCAACTATTAGACGATTTTTATTCAGCTTAGGAAGGACCTGTAGCACTAATACGGCTTCAATATATCTTAACCAACTCTTTTAACTACCACAGATCTTTCCTAAGCTGATTAATATTGTTAAAATACAGCTAGAATAAAATATAGCACACGTCGCTGGTACTCAAAGGGTTAAGTATCCTTGTTGGTATTATACAGTATGTAGTGTGATACATGTCCACATATCTTCAACTATGCTATATATATGTAGTGTGATACATGTCCACATATCTTCAACTATGCTATATATATATCTTCTTGTTCTATATTCTTATGCGCTCTTCATACAGATTGATACAATTTTATTCTGTGAAATATCTCGTCTTTCAACAACACGCAATTGGTTTTCTTTTACATGCACCTAATGTTATATGGATTCTCGTCTTCTGCAGACTATAATCCTACTTCAATTCCTTCGCTATTTCACTTTGCATCATCATCAACCTTTAAAGGGAGAAGGGTAGTTTTTCTAGATCACCTTCTCCCTGATGTTTTGCCCCATTAATTTTCAGATTTTAAGATCTTTCGTCTCATTTGTTTGTCAATATTAAGACTTTTCGTGCTATTTAGGTGTCGATTGTTTTCCTAGCGAACGATAGTGAGCCTGTAACTTTGGAAGAACTGGCCTTTGGCCGAGACATTTTTCTACTGAAAAATTTACAAATTAATCTAGAAGGGGGATCTAATGGATGTTTCTTTAAGTTTAATGGAGGTGTAAGGGGGAAACTAGAAAATAAAATAAAAATAAAAATACATTAATGGTCTAGTAAAGGACAAGGCTATTCCCGACAGATTGCTAACAGCTTCTTTAATATCACCATAGTGGTTTGTAACCACTATAGTCCATTCATTTGAAGTCGGCTAGAAATCGTTCCCTGCCTGAATCTTCCCAAATGGTAGACATATTAGCAGGATTATTCTACTCGTCTTTGAGTTAAGGAGGTTAGTGTGTGTGTGTGTGTGTGTGTGTGTTTTATTTATTTTGTATTTATTTATTTTTTTGTTTTTACCTAATTATAATGGATATACTATCGACCAATGTGTGTGTATGGTGGGAAGTACACGTGGAAGTTTACAGGAATGGCTATGGACCGTTACATATGTTAAGAGGAGATGGGCCGTTTTTCTGGTCCCCCTTCTCCCTCGTCTTTAACCCCATTAGTTTTGAGATTTTAAGACGTTCGGCCCATTAGTTTGGCGATTTTAACACCTTTTGCCCCAATTCATTGTACATTTTAAGACCTTTCGTGCTATTTACGTGTCGATTTTTTCCAGGCGAGCGATGGCAAGCCTGTTGAATTAAGAATAACCGGCCTTCGGCCGGCAAATTTTTCTACCGAAAAATTTACAAATGTATCTTGAAGGGGGGTCTAGGTAGTGTTTGTCTAAGCTTGATGGAGGTATAGCAAGGAAACTAAACAAATAAATGAATACATGAATTAATAGAAAAAAAAAAAAAAAAAAAAAACTTTCCCCTTAAAAGGTCTTTTAATTAAGACAGTTTCCATGCCGAGAAACATTTAAGAAATAGGACCCTCTTCGTTAAATGTAAACTACTACATTATTCAAGTATATGAGTGGAATACTCTATTATGCACCTGGGCACTATATAGCTTGCCATTAAAGCGAGAGGTACTCGCTTTTTCTGGACCTCCTTCTCCCTCATGCTTAGTATAATAGTAGTGAGATTTATGATCTTCGTTCCATTAGTTTGGCGATTTTGAGACCTTTCACCCCACTACTTTGGCAATTTTAAGAACTTCCGTGCCATTTAGGTGTCGATTTTTTCCTGGCGAGCCATAGCGAGTCTAATTTGAGAACGAATCCGCCTTCAGCCGAGACATTTTTCTACCGAAAAATTTACAAATTTATCTTGAAAGTGGGTCTAGGGAGTGCTATTTTATTTAAGCTTGATGGAGGTCTACCAAGGAAACTCAAAAATACATAAATATATAAATACATAGAAAAAAAAAAAAAAAAAAAAGCACTTACCCCTTAAAGCTTGGATCAAGATTAGTAATGGCATACTTCCCGGAAAATTTACGCAGTTATTAAAGTCGCCACCTTTGAGTAAATATGTTTACATAATTCTATAATTTACAATAACCTGTATTCGGTATATTTGCCGAATCTGATCCAAATTATAGTCAGAAAAAAGTTGGTGATCGAAAATTGGCAGAAAACTCGATCACGTTGCTACACCTTACTATCTATCTATCTATCTATTTACTCAGGCCCAATCCCCACTTTTCCTATTTTTGTTTCTTGTATTTTTCCCTCTTTTTTTTTTCCTTCTTTTTTTCTTGTTTTGAGGGTGGCCGACTCAAGACAGAGCAAGAACAGGGAAAACACAAAAACACAACATAAAACAACGAACACACGCAGACACAACACAAACTCGCACACATCCAGGTCACCCAGGACTACACCTTATTATCTCGCACAAACTAAACAAAACCAAAAACACTGCCAAAACGTTTAGGGTGTAACCTCTCACACCTTGTAAATTCGGCATTGCTATCGTATGTGTTATTTCTTTCATATTTCAACAGTGCTCTATATTTGATTACCAACAACCTTTGTATTTTTGACAAGGACTGTTATTTAAGAAGTGTTTATTAGTTCTAAAACACATTATATTCGCTTGTGGAAGAGAACAAAGTATACAAATTGGTAATTGTTTCTGTTAATCAACTAACGAATAATCAAATTCTGTATATTTCAACTAGCTCATATACCTTTTGAATATTGAAATAGAAAATATTCCTTTCAATTTATGTACAATATACAGTATCTTATAATTTTAATGCTGTAGCACCTTGGTTCAACTCAGAGCATATGACTTTGTTAATAGAGATAGCATATATTTGTTAATAGAGATAGCATATATTTCCCTTCCGTTCTCTTTTCCTTTGTTGGATATGCTATTTTTTATAACAAATTCTTAGATGTTTTCTTCTCTATTGCATTTACTTCCTCCTTCCTATATCTCTCCTGTCATCACAACGAGAAGGTATAACATATTTGACATTGCTTCCTTGATTCAGAAGTGTGTGTGTGTGTGTGTGTGTGTGTGTGTGTGTGTGTGTGTGTGTGTGTGTGTGTGTCAATATATAATTATAGTGTGGATGAGGCAGGTATATTGTTGTGTGTGTGTGTGTGTGTGTGTGTGTGTATGTGTGTGTGTGTGTGTGTGTGTGTGTGTGTGTGTCAATATGTAATTATAGTGTGGATGAGGCAGGTATATTGTTGTGTGTGTGTGTGTGTGTGTGTGTGTGTGTGTGTGTGTGTGTGTGCATTAACCCTTTCTGTACCGGCAACGTCATTTTTATTTTATTCCAGCTACTATTAAGCTATTTTAGTCAGTTTCAAAAGGGCCTCCAGAAATTAATAGGCTTCGAACTATCTCACTTAAACCTTTTTACGACCACAGTTCCTTTTCAAACTGTAATTATTCCTCAAAATATAGCTAAAATTATATTAAAAAGACGTCGCCGGTACAGAAGGGGTTAATATGTAATGAAATTTAGAAGAACAAAATCGAATAAGCTTTGTAAGTGGAAACACCTACGAATACAGTCTTGCACATATTATACCATGCTTAATAAAAGAAACGTGACCAAGTAATGATGAGTCTGTTCACCATTACAACATATATAAATATTTTCCTCTATCCAACTTCGACACACACACACAAACATACACATACACACACACACACACACACACACACACACACACACACACACACAGCCAACCACACACACACACACAGCCAACCACACACACACACACACACACACACACACACACACACACACACACACACACACACACACACACACACACACACACACACACAGCCAACCACACCACCTTTAGAAAAATGCGAACTCAAAATATCCAAAAAGTAAATCTTGGCCTAGACCCTAGAGAGTCGCAGGCGTAGGAGACATAAGAGAGAGAGAGAAATGGCGGGGGACGACGGAGTGAGAGAAAATATTGGATAAAATAAGAGAGAACATTATTAAGCGAGGATATATGGCGGCCCGAAGAGAGGAAAATGTAGAGAGAGAGAGAGAGAGGTAGAAAAGATGTTTTGCAGACATTGAAAGGACATTTTAAGCGCAGTATTACCGCTCGGAGCGCGCGCGCTCTCTCTCTCTCTCTCTCTCTCTCTCTCTCTCTCTCTCTCTCTCTCTCTCTCTCTCTCTCTTTCTTTGCATGTTATAATACAATACACACACACACACATATATATATATATATATATATATATATATATATATATATATATATATATATATATATATATATATGCAGTATATATATAAAAGAGAAAGAGAATATAATGGAATGAAGAGACATAATCGACACTGCAGCACAGAGGTAGGTAAACGTATCCCCTCCCACCCCCACCCCACCCCACCAGTAAATAGCACTATGTACAATATTAAGGAGAACACACATTCAAGTAAAGTGCGCCGGTAAGGAAAACATAAAATAAAACTAGTGCTCTTTAACAAATAGTAAAAATTATGAAGGAATGAAAATTGCGAAGTGGTTGTTAAGTGGCGGTGCAGCGTAAAGAGGTCTAAACATATCACAGTCAAGAGGCGCAATAATTAGTACATCATGAAAAGGCGGCTTGAAGGTATAAAATGTGAGGTAGAATTTGTCTTCATTTTACGTTATTTAAGAAAGGAGTAATTTATCTCTCTTGATAATAGTACTTTACATGTTTACACTACGAGAGATATCACCAAGTACTATAGTTAGTAATCCATTGTTGTTTTACAGTACATATTATGAAAGTGCAGTTATATGTAATGTGCAGTTATATGTAATTACTTAACGCTTAATGTTACTGTTATGCATGTTGAAACCTTTGTAACACCTTAAAATGATCTATAGCAGAATACACTCTCTCTCTCTCTCTCTCTCTCTCTCTCTCTCTCTTTGTATCTCTTGTGCACATACACACATACATTTACATACACACACTCACGCGATAACACATACCGACAAACGCATGCAATGAATACATATTATTAAGTTAAGAGGCACCAATGCACAAACCCACAAATACAAATACCTTACACACAAACATTAACAACCAAAACAATTATCTCTCTCACCATATACTGTACACAAACACAGACACAGACACACAAACACAGAGACACACAAATACAAACACACACAGACACACAAATACAAACACAGAGACACACATACAAACACACACAGACACAAAGGCCCATCACACACGTTTTATGCACACACACTCTGCCACGACTCCTTTTTTCCAACTCAAACACACAAAAAGTAGGTCAACAGAATACCTTATGAAAAATATAAAAAATAACATAGAAATGCATCCAACACAAAGCGGAAAACTTTATAATTGGACGTTGTTTTTTTTTTTTTTTTTTCATCTATGTATTACCGTATATAATATTATCACCAGTATTGTTTTAGTTTGCTCCCTAGACCTCTATCAAACTTAAAAGCAGAAACATCTCAAATACCCAACTTCGAGATAAGTTTGTACATTTTTCGGTAGAAAAATCGGATCCTCCTAAACAACAGGTTCTGTATCGCTCACCAGGAAATATCGCCACCTACATGGCACGAAAGGTCTTAATATTGACGAAGAAATGGGCGAAAGTCCTAAAATTTGAAAACTAATGGGGATAAACATGAAAGAGAAGGGGGTTCAGAACAAATAACTAATACTTCCCCTTAACCCAGCTCTGACCCACCTTCACCACTCGGCTCCATTCTCAAGTGCTCAAGTGCCGAAGTAATTGCTCTGGTGAAGACGACTCGAGTGGGTCATCCTTCAAAGGGGGTCAAGGAACTACTCGTGAAAAGGGAAGAAACAGAAGAAGGCTGAGGAGGAGTCGGCTGGTGTTTGTGTTACCCAAGGGCCTCTGAGACGTGCCGGGACCTTTGTACTTTGGGGCAGGGTAAAGACCAGGCATATATTAGATGTTACGGTGTTGGGATGGCGTGGAAGTGGGTCTGCGTGTAAGTGCTATGAGAGAGAGAGAGAGAGAGAAAAAAAAAAAAAAAAAAAAAAAAGGAGAGAGAGAGTTGCACAGAGTTACATAGATACACAGACTGCACTACTAGGCAGACCGGACTTACTGCTAAAATAGAATTTGCTACAAAGTGGAAGGCAAGGATAGCAAAGCAGAAGGCTCTCTCCTTACCCACCACTCCCTCCGACCATTGGTCGGCATGAAATTTAGTTGTGGAAACAAGTCCCTCCTCAGAATGAGAACAATTTCTACTGGGAAATTCATAGTAAAGAACAGAGTTGAAAAATATTATACATTACTGATGCTTAACTTTTGTTTTGTTTTTTTGTATTTGTTTTACATATATTATTCCAACCTCCTCAAAATGGATGTCTAGACTCCTTTTGAATGTGTCAATTGTCTTACATTGTACCACTTTATCTGACAGAGAGAGAGAGAGAGAGAGAGAGAGAGAGAGAGAGAGAGAGAGAGAGAGAGAGAGAGAGAGAGAGAGAGAGTGTGTGTGTGTGAGAGAGATGTGTGAGTGTGTAATGAATGTAGCGTTGAGAACTTTATAGAGAGCTAATACTGCATATTTATAATAACATTGTATAGGGCAATAGGTCTTAAAATCGACAAACTAATGGGACAAACATATAACAAACTGAAAACTAATGGGGCTAAGCATGAGGGAGAAGAGGGACCAGAAAAACGGCCCATCTCCCCTTAAGAAGAAAAGGAAGGAAATGAAAACAGGAAGGGAAACATAGAGGAAGAGGCAAGAGGAAGACAATGAGGAGGGGTGGAAGTGGAGGAGGGGTGGAAGTGGAGGAGGGGTGGAAGTGGAGGAGGAGGAGGAGGAAGACAATGAGGAGGGGTGGAAGTGGAGGAGGAGGAGGAAGATCAAGAGTATGAGCACTAGCAGCAAGAACATGGAGATGGGAAGCATACATATGGATCGGCGCGGGAAACATACGACCAGAAGAAAACTGTAAGGGAAGGAAGAATTGGAAAGCATATGCATTTATTTATATTAGAACGATAAGGGAAAGGAAAAACGGGGGGGGGGGAAGTAAAGGATGACAATTAAAAGGAAGACACAGAGGATGAAGAAAGAAGGAGAATTACGGGTATCAGATGAAAGATGGTGTGAGACGAGGACATCACGTCTAGAATAATATATTAGAGATATCATGATGAAGAATATTTCGATAATGTTTACAGGGAAAACGAAGATGAGGAACTGGAAACATGTGGAGTAAATGCAACGGAAAAGGAAGAGTAGAAGGAGAAAGGAAAGAAGGTGAACTACGAATAACAAATAATAGGAATAAATGTAAGATGGAAAGATTTTACCAGAGGAAGGATAGAGAAGGAAACTAACAATGAATATGATTTTAGCTACATTAAGGCGATAGTACAGAAAATGGGGAAAGGATAACACAATATTGTAAAGGAAGGGATGCAGAAGACGACGAAAACTTAAAGAAATATGAAGGAAGTGAGAACATATGACTAGAAAAAGGATAAAGAGAACAAAATAACATTGACTAAATATTTAGTAAAAATTATGAGCATAGAGCAGCTAAAAGGGAAAGAATAACAAAATATAATATAATACACGGGAAAAACATGACAAAGAAAAGAAAGGGTAAGAGGAAGAGAAAGGAAGAAGAACAAAGAGTAGTCAACAAATATGGAAAATAAGGAACGAACGAAGCGAAAAACATACAAAAAGAGGAATACAGAGAAAGACTAAAATATATATCATTATAGTAAAATTAAATGGTAAAGAAAATATAAGAGAGATAAAAAAGCGAACAATAAGGAACAACAGATAAAGAATAAGAAAGCAAGACGATAATAACAAAAGACAGGTGATACATTATAGAAAGAAACAGCTCCGAAAACATACATGAATTAGTGAGGCACTCGGTAGAGTACATAGCTCCGCCTATGCTGGCTTTATAAATTTAAATGCATAACAGTTACATCAGTGTAACATGCATATCGTATTGCCTTCTAAGATGAATAACTATTGGCGCATATCCTATCTACCCACCAAATTATATGAAAATCGGTTCATAACTCACGGATCGCTTTCTAAATTGACTCACTTCTTCCTTGGCTCATATCCTATCTGCCCAATAAAGTGTGTGAAAATTGGTTCTTAACATTGTGACAGACAGACAAACAAACGGAAGCGAATGTAAGTATATTGAAGAGAAAGACTACAGTACAATAGTAAGATGTTAGTAAGGTTAAGCAGGTAAAAGAGGCAAACTGGTGAAACAGAGGAAAATGTGGTGCCTGAAGAGGAAAACACAACAACCCATGAAGACAACACAACAAACAAAAGAAAACTTTAGCACGGGGGAACAAAGAGAAACTCTCGCTGGATACCCAATAAAAGAGAGAGCCAGGCAGCCAGACAGGAAGAAGAGAGAGCGAGGCAGCCAGACAGGGAGAGAGAGAGAGAGAGAGAGAGAGAGAGAGAGAGAGAGAGAGAGAGAGAGAGAGAGAGAGAGAGAGAGAGAGAGAGAAAGAGAGAGTACAAAGGAGTACAAAGGAAATCAAGCAACAACAGGTCTAGTGACCCTTCTAGGCTGCTTGTCCTCCAAAACACTGAGGATCAAGTGTCCAAACAGTGGTTTAGCGTGGGTAAAGGAACATTGGAAAGGGAACTACTGCCCTGGAACTAATGTCCGTGGCAGGATTAGGAAGTTAGTAGGGGACAGATGGGTTAGTAACTGAGGGGGGGATAAAATAAAGTTATTCATTTACAAACGCAGTCAGTCGCGGGTTTGATGCGAGATATTTGTCTAAGCGGAGTTTAAATGAATCAACGGTGCTGCAGTCTATAACGCCTGTCTCAGGGAAGCCCATTCCACAAGTTGACAACTCGATTGAAGAAGAAATTCTTAGATTCGTGTGAGTTAAAAGATTTACCAATCATTTTGCAACCGTTTCCCCGCGTGTAATTAGATTGGTCGATAGTGAAGTACTTACTACAGTTCATATTGTCGCTGCCTTTGATGATTTTGAACACTTGAATTAAGTCACCTCTTATTCTGCGCTGGGTAAAAGGAAATAGATTTAATTCTCTAAGACGCTCTTCGTATGGTTTGTTCTTTAGGCTAGGTATCATTTTGGTAACTCTACGTTGAACTCGTTCTAGCTTGTTTATATCTTTTTGGTAATAAGGGCACCAGGATTGAACGCAGTATTCCAGAAGAGGGCGGACTAAAGAATTGTAAAGGGTTAGGATAACTTCTTTGGATTTATGCTCAAATTACCTGCCTATAAAGCCAATTATTTTGTTTGCCTTCTTAACAACTTCTGAACATTGTTGACTCGGTTTTAGGTTACTCGATATTGTTACTCCCAGATCGGTTTCTCTGTTTACATTCTTAAGCTGAGTGCCATTCATCGAATATTTTGCTTTCTCATTTAGGTATCCGATATGTAGTACTTTACATTTATCCGCATTGAAACTCATTTGCCAAATTTGGGCCCAACATGACAATTTATCTAGATTGTGTTGCATATCGTCAACTTGTTCTTTTGAGAGTACGCTATTTGCAATTTTTGTATCGTCAAAAAATTTTGAGATTGTACAGGTGAGACCCTCATCTATGTCGTTGATGTAAAAAAAAAATTTTTTTTTAAAAAGACCTCCGTCTACGTATTGTGAAAAACCTGTTATCCTCCGGCAAATTGTGGGGTTGAGTGAGTGAAGGGGGGGGGGACAGTGAATGAAGGAGGATGCATGTTTTCATAATACGTGTTGCTAGCCCCAAACGCGCGAGCAACTGTGGCTTTCAACCATCCGACACATCCCATTTTATTAATGTGCATCACACATGTTACATACAAATAAGGTTTATGTTTTGTTTTACCCTACTGTGGAAAGACTACGGATACACCACTCCTGCCGGGGCCTCACGCAGTGGCATGACTCAGTCCTGTCGAACTGAGCTCATGACGCTGGTGGCATTGCCCCGGAGGATAGCCATCCCTAGTCTTTGCTTGAGCCAGAGGGTTTCCCGGGGTTCTCCTGAAACTTCTCTGATTTTACGGCCTATTTCATTCACCATCTTAAGGGTGGTGGGGCCGAAGACTCCTGAAGTTTCGAATGCCAGGGGCTCGAACTGATGAATTCTGGCGATGGCTTGATATTTTTCTCGCTTTCTATTTTCTGCTATCCGGGCGGCTTCACCTGCTTCGTCGGCGTTTCTGGCGGCGTTGGTTGTGGAGAAAGTGTCAACACATGTGGCATCCCACACGAGGCACCGGCCATTCTTGTAAGAGAAAGTGGTCATCCCATCTGGCCGTTTGCCGTCTTCTCTGTGAAGTCCATCTGGTTCGAGGATTGATGCACAGTTAGCACTCTGCAGGGCCCGTTTTATGACATCATTTAGTGCAGAGTGTCTTGGCAGGCGGCCTGCGTTGTAATTACATGACAAGGCATGGTGACCTTGAGCATCCATCCTCCCATCACACTTGCAAGTGTGTGGGTGACAAACTGCCGCACCCACTCTGAGCGCGATGGCGACCCGGAGCGCTTCAGCATCCAAGTGAGTTCCAAGAGGTGGGATGGGGATGGCGTGTAACCACAAGCCACTCTCCGAACGGGCGGCTGCCTGGAGGCGTGCTTTGGCAACCTGGTCTGCATTGGTTAGGAGATTTTCTTGAGTTTTCTTCGCCGAGATGGTATCCCACGCTTTCTGCTTGCTCCTGGAGGTACCCTGAGGCTCCTCCTCTACTCCTGTACTTCCCTTCCAGGTGTTAATCGCTGCTGTTACGTCCCCATTAAGTGTCATTCCGGGTTTAGAATAAAGGATGGACAATACGAGGTCGTTGGTCACGATGAGGGAAGAGATAAAGGCTGGGGAGGCAATATCCGAGGCTCTCCGTATGCCCAAGCCCCCGAGGCGGACAGGAAGGGTGGCTTGTGTCCAGGCCCGTTCTTTAAATTCCACGTTGGTGATGCTGGTCACTGCTTCTCGGATTATGCTGTCTAATTCTTGGAGGCCGCCATTGTTCGTGTAAGTCATCGATGTGCGCAGGAGGTATTGGAGTTTTGGGATGGAGAAACAGTTCTTGAGCAGGGCCAGAGCTGAGTGCGCATCGATGTGTATCAGGCGACTCACGAGACGTTGAAGCTCCTCCTTTTTAACTTGAAGTGCTGGTGGGATTGCTGCCAGAGTTAGTGGGGAACCTAATAGGGTTTGCTGGTGCTCCTGAAGGATCTTTACATCTGGCAATATGTTTCGGAACAGGGCCTGAGTCTCTTCTCCTTGTTCACGTGTGTGGTTGAGGAGAACAAGTTCACATTTGGTGTCATTTATCACTAGCCCGGCCAGGCCGAGGTCAGTTATGATGTTATTTAGGTCGGTTAGAACGTTCTCTACTGACCCACCCAAGGTTGCATCGTCCAGGTACCATACATTCAGCTCTGACCTTACTTTGTTAGCTGCTGCATCCACCCCTATTGAGAAAAGAGCAGGACCACCTGGATCTCCCTGCTGTAACCCGGTCTCTGATGGGATTACCGTCTCGCCAAAAATCAGGATTGAAGGTTTGGAATAAGCCTGCCAAAGTAGGCTAGGATGTAAATTAGAAAGAGAATTGGTCCTAGTACCGATCCCTGGGGTACCCCGCTACTTACATTGGTCCATTTAGATGACTTACCGTTTATGACTACTCTTTGCTTTCTGTCGCTGAGCCAATTTTCTATCCATTTCAACACACCGTCTTGTATTCCATGCGCTTTTAGTTTTAGCAGTAAACGTTTGTGGGGAACTTTGTCAAAGGCCTTTTGAAAATCAAGGTATATAATATCTACAGCTTTACTCTCATCGTAGAGGTTGAGGATATCGTGGAAGAAGTCTAAGAGGTTTGTTAAACAGGAACGGTTTTTACGAAAGCCGTGTTGAGTATCTTTAAGTAAGTTATTTGCCTCTAAGTGATTTACGAGTCTGTCTCTTATGACCGCTTCTAGCATTTTACATACAATTGAGGTTAAGCTAATTGGACGATAGTTACTGGGTAGGGATTTTCTGCCTTTTTTTAATATCGGTGTTACGTTGGCTAGCTTCCACTGATCAGGCATAGTCCCAGACTGCAAGGATTCATTGAATAGCAATGTCAGTGGTTTGGAGAGCTCATCCTTAGCTTCCTTTAGAACTCTAGGCGAGATTGTATCAGGTCCAGGCGTTTTATATACCTTGAGGTTATCTAAACAATTCAATACTTCTCTCTCTGTAACGGTGATATTGCTTAGAACATCTGAATTATCAATCTGAATCGGCGATGGTGTAGGGATATCACTGAGGTCTTCGGTTGTAAAAACTGATGCAAAGAAGGTATTGAGGGCATTACTCATTTGTACTTCGTCTTTGGTGTATTCTCCATTTTCATCGACTAACGGTCCAACAGTTGAAGTAACTACTTTTTTCTTTCTGATATAACTATAGAATTATTTCGGGTTTGTTTTACTTTGATTCACAACATGTAACTCCCGGGTCTTTTTACTTTGCTTAATTAACTTTTTGGCTTTGCGTCGTAGCTCTACAAATTTCACCCGTTCTTCGTCATTTTGTGAGGATTTTAATCTATCATTAGCAAATTTTTTAGCAAGCAGACCGTCTGAAATATCTTTATTCCACCATTCGGGCTTATCATTATGGCCTGGACGCCGTATTTTCGATGGCATGCAGTCTTGCACTGCCTTAAGGTAAGTGGTTGTGAAACACTCCCAAGATGTATTTATGTCGTTATTGTTAGTCAGAAAGCTCCAGTCAGTTTCTTTAAGCTTTGATTTAAGTTTATGAAAATTTGATTTCTTGAAATTAGGGACTTTCTCAATGCTGCTATTTGATTTGTTACTAGTAAACTTTAAAGTGAAAGTTATCGTACGATGGTCGCTGTTATTGAATTCATCACCAACATTCAAATTCTCTATTAATTCTTCTTTTGTTGCAAGTACAAGGTCAAGCACATTATTACCACGGGTCGGATATTGTACAAATTGAAAAAGTGAACTCTCTTGCAAGCTAGCAAGAGAGCAAGTCTAGTTAGCAAGTCTAGAGAGAGAGAGAGAGAGAGAGAGAGAGAGAGAGAGAGAGAGAGAGAGAGAGAGAGAGAGAGAGAGAGAGAGAGAGGTTCTGGAATCATCAACTAGCTCATTAAATCGACAAAACTCAATAGACAAAACTACAATATCATCATTATCATTAGAAGCAACATGAACATTATTATAAGGCTTCGCACAGTGGAAAAACTATTAACAGTATTTACAATCAGTATTATTTATATATAAAACTAAATTATATATGCACACAGTGAGCTCGATTAAAATACATGGTCATGAATAAATTAACAAACAAGTACATTCTCTCCGTGTTTCGTGCTCCCCCCCCCCCCCTCTCTCGCTCTCTCTCTCGCACACTTTGCCTCAACATCTTCTTTCTAAATAGTGCAATTTACGTGGTGTGTGTCTATACTCTCTCTCTCTCTCTCTTTACTTTTTCTTACTATCCTTTCCTTCCACTTTCCCTTACTCACGGGTTAGCTATATCTACTAAAATTAGGTCCTGACCTCTTCGTTGAGATCGTAAGGTCTGTGTGGTCAGTGTATCTATGTAAAATCTATGTAAAATCTATGTAAATCTCTCTATCTCTCTCACTTTGCTTCGACATCTCCTTTCTAAATAGTGCAATTTGCATGGTGTGTATCTATACTCTCTCTCTCTCTCACACACACACACACACACTTTTGTCTCAACATCGCCTTTCTAAATAGTATAATTTACGTGGTGTGTGTCTATACTATCTCTCTCTCTCTGCCCCTACCCCCCCCCCCTTCCACCTATAGTGCACTGTACATGAAGAGTGTCTATAATAGGAACTACTGCAACATTACCGTCGTGTTGAATCACCCAGCCGTGTCCACCACCACCACCCGTACCTGAAAGACACAAATAGAGTAAATATTAAAATATAGGGTAAAATCAAAAAAATATAGGGTAAATACAAAAATATAGGGTAAAATACAAATATATAGGGTAAATACAAAAATATTGGGTAAATACAAAAATATAGGGTAAATAACATAAATATAGGGTAAACACAAACATATAGGGTAAATACAAACATATAGGGTAAATACAAACATATAGGGTAAATACACATATACTGCATAGGGTAAATATAGGGCAAATAAAGGGTAAATTAAAAAATGTAGGGTAAATAAACAAATATAGAGAATATACACAAATACAGGGTAAATACAAAAATATAGGGTAGGTACAAAAATATAGGGTAAATACAAAAATATAGGGTAAATACACATATACTGTATAGGGTAAATATAGGGTAAATACAAAAATGTAGGGTAAATACACAAATATAGAGTACATACACAAATACAGGGTAAATACAAAAATATAGGGTAGGTACAAAAATATAGGGTAAATACAAAAATATAGGGTAAACACAAACATTTAGGGTAAATACAAACATATAGGGTAAATACAAAAATATATATATAGGGTAAATATGGGTTAACTATAGAGTAAATACAAACATATAGGGTAAATACAATAAATAGAGGGTAAATACAAAAGTATAGGGTTATTACAAAAATGCTTATAATGATCAGACCATCACCGAAAGCTATGAGCAATATTAATTATTCCATCACTAATCTGGTGCCTCACAAAAGCCAAATATAATTTCCTGCATGAATGAAAATATTATGTGTGGGGGTGTGTGTGGGTGTGGGTGTGTGTGTGTGTGTGTGTGTGTGTGTGTGTGTGTGTGTGTGTGTGTGTGTGTAAACGCTCGCAGGAATCTTCAAGCGTAAGTGTCTGGTGTACAAGTTTGTATGTGCATGTATACATGTATTGCCTATACATATACTGATCTACAACACATATTTTAAACGAAAGGTGTAAGAATTCACTAAATTACCATTCCAAATATCTACCCGTTTTAATAATACAATTTACATGTAATTCAACGCAATTATCCAAGAAATTATTTGCTCCTTCAAAATTCAATTTAATGTCGACACATATACAGTATACAGTATATCCCCCAACTCCGAAGAAACAAAATAGTGATTATGTTGCGAAATTACCCTAACTAATTATACACAGCCACTCCATAACAAAGAGAAGCATGCTACAAAAGCCCCTCCCATGCACCCTCCACCCCCCTCCCTCACCCACCCCACCCTACCCACCATTACAATTACATACGCAAATGCATAAAAAATGAGAACATAACAAAAGTTATCACGCTCACAAAATGCAAACCGGGCCCCATTACCAAATTAGATCGTGTGTAGGTGTACAGGCGGTCAAAAAGGTAACGTTCACCCTTTGAGGATACAATGTGTTGAGTCTTTAGGCTGTCTCATTTATGCTGGCGAGAAAATGACTTGTACCCATCGTAATTACTCAGCTATTACAATATTTAAATAGTCTGATATGGTGGTGATTGTGAAAAATTGCATTAAAATGATACAAAGACAAAGCAGCTTCATATTCTTGCCATTTAATATCGAGCAAAAATATGTTAATGGAGTAAAGTTTTCGTTCGGTTAAAACAAATTGAGTACAGCTAGCAATAGACGATTTCGTGGAGGTTTGGGAGGATATCAAGGAATAACAAAAGTAGAAGTAATATCAATTAAACCTTTATTCCCACAAGCCCTCTCAAACCTAATACAATAGTATGATGCTAGCCAAAATAATGTAAACAATTGCATCATCGAACGTTGAAAGGTTTAAAATTGCCAATACTATTCGGTATATATAAAAATGGTGATCATCTGTATCAACATTTGTACTAGTGAATACATAACATTCAGCATTTGCGTTCAAAATAATGCAAGTAAATTAACAGAGAGACTTTAATGTATATTGAATTTGATACAGACGTTAACATACATTTCTTAAAAGCACAATCTGTTTTGCTCGCAAAGTATTTTGATAGACTGCTGTTTGAGTATTAAAAATCAAATTACTTGGGTTCACTACTTAATATTTCCTGTCATCTTGTTAATGTTAGGATATTTTAATTCATATTATTTCAATCGCTCTGATTGCCTGTGTCTTTCTCTATATCAAACACACTCGAACTCAGAGAGAGAGAGAGAGAGAGAGAGAGAGAGAGAGAGAGAGGGAGAGAGAGAGAGAGAGAGAGGCCAATGATACGGGCGTATATGGTTTCTGTTTTGCATAATATTTCCAAGTAATATCTTTAGGCTAATATGCCTAGTTTAATGTTATCGTTTTAATTACACGTTTACATGTATCAGTTACTTTCGTTAAAATATATATATGCATGGCTTGGTTGGTTGGAATTATTTCGTTGTATATGTACAGCTAATATAAAAGGAATAATATAAGTCCTGTTAGGCACAATTAAAATGTTATAATTAAACTTTGTATCCTTCTGTAGATAAAATAAAGGATTATACCAATGCCAATCAATATCCTTTAAGGAAAAATTATGCAGCATATAGGCTATTTTATAGCATTAATTTACCTAGGTTGACGGTAGATTCTAAAAGGTTTATTAATATTTTGGCTTGTATATGTACTGTACGAGCATCTGTTATCGAATAAAATTAGTTAAATAATCTTGTATATTGACACACACATATATATATATACTGTATACAGTATAAATATATATTCATATGTAAAGGTTTATGCTTTGGATATTCCCGGAAGGTTCATTAGCCGGGAGTTGACACGTTCACTGAGTGGTATGGGTGTATGTATGGTGTGAATATTTATTTTATTGTCTGCAGTTTACCAAGCATAGACCAATCATTATAATATGGTGATATGAATGAAGCAACTACTGGCAATTATTTTGAATGACAACACCAACTATGCTAACAAAAAAGAAAACAAAATAGTGATGATAAACATATATGTAAAAAAAAAAAAAAAAAAAAAAAAAAAAAAAAAAAAAAAATATATAATATTATATATAATATATTATATATTATATATATATATATATATATATATACTGTATATATACAGTACAGTATATACAGTATATATGTTCTGTATATACATAATTATAAAAAGAAGTTAGTACCCAAGGACTACGATTTAATTAAGATACGTAGCTTAATTAATAATGCAATCTCGTTATTTTTTATGAAGCTATTGTAGAATGAATAATTGTTTTATTTCCTGGCTTAAAGAGCAACGCACTTTACTAAATGAATATTTTATTAGTATATGAAATGTTATATTTTATAATCAGACTTTGCAATGCTCCTATAATCGGCTTTTCTAGATGATTTATGTTTGTTCTAATTGTTCTCAGTTTATTCACACACACACACACACACACACACACACACACACATATATATATATATATATATATATATATATAATATTTGCACCCATTATTTGCTTTAATAATTCCATCACATTGTCTTAATAAGTCATTACGTATATGCTGACAAGATCTTTATTTTTCTCAGGCTGATTTTATTTTTCTTATCATCAATCAGAGACGTCTTCACTCCTCACTTCAAATGTTTACCTCTTAATTATCTTTTATTTATTATTATTACTATTATTATTATTGTTTTGGATCAGATTTCCTTCCCTTTCTAAATTGCTGTCTTCCTCATCTGCAAAAAAAGTTATTCACTCATTCAGGAATATTATAACTCTTTATCCTATATTTACATATAAAATATAATTAGGGAGGCAATCTTATGACAGTGAGCAATTTCTTCTTCTCGCCTATTAAGGGGAAATGGACAGTTTTTCTGTTCCCCCTTCTTCCTCATGCTTAGCTCCATTAGTTTTGAGATCTTAAGACAGTCGT